>VZTZ01024001.1:266667-291256 GCA_013400955.1 Drymodes brunneopygia | reverse complement strand
CCCCCCCGATTAATTAATAGCTTGGCTTTTGCCTTTTAAATGGCACCTCATCCTGATCCTCAGAATCTTCCTTGACTTTCTGAAGAGAGAGCAGACAGACACAACACTGAAATGTGTGTTTGCTCCAGGCTGTGCAGCTCTGCCAAAGCACAATTGTGTTTGCCACACTACTGAGTGTTGATACTCTTGAGGGCACAGAGGCCTGGACAGATCCTTGTGGGTCCCTTCTGTGATCTTCAGTTTTACATTTTTCTCCCCCATTTATCTTCAATCCATTACACCTTTCAGATTAAGATAATAAAGAAGTTTTCCAGGAAGCTCCAAAGTGTCTGAGTGATCTGTACAGCTACAGCAATTCATAAAAATCAGAAATTACTATACTTGTATTAACCTTTTCCTGTCATTCAGTTTTTCCTATCCTAACCAGTGTTTTAGGCATGCTAGTGGATGCAATAGTAACTACAACAAAAGCTTATACAAGCTGCAGATTTATCTTCATCAATACTCAAACTGTAGTTGTGCAGGATTTGTTTCGATCACTGCTCTCTCAGGAGGGAGAGCTACATCACATGTGAGAAGTAACACAGAATCCCAGAATGGTTTGGGTTGGAATGGACCTTAAAGCCCATCCTGTTTCACCCCTGACATGGGCAGGGACCGTCCACTATCCCAGGTTGCTCCAAAACCTCTCCAGCCTGGCTTTGAGCACTTCCAGGGTCCTTTTGTCAGCCCAAGCTTGAATTAACCAAAGGCTGATTTGAGGATTTGCTTTTGATAGGAAATGCCAGTTTAAAGGCCCTTCAGAGCCAGCCAATATCCAGCTTTACATTCCAAGAGAAACAGACATACAGGATGGTATTTTAGAAATGTATGAGCATGGATATTTCTATTAAAGCAACACAAACAAAACACTCCAGAGCTTTTGAACTGCCTGAGGTAACTCGACCCTGGAAAAAAGGCTGAGCTTCAGTGATGGCTGTGGGGGATATTCCTAATGGGAAGGGTGCTTGCTTCCCTCAGCAAGGGCAGCAGCAGGTTCTGGGTTCTGACAGGGAACACAGGACACCACACTGCTCTCAGGGATGAGGGGAGATGGGATCCTGCATTTGCAAGCAGGTTTTCTGTTTCCAAACAGTTCAGGAAAACCACAAGAGCTGGTAACAACCAAAAATTTCAACTGCAGCTCTGAGAAAAATGCTGGGACCTGAGAAAAGTGAACACAACACTTCCAGATACCAACACAGAGGACATTCTCAACAGCCTCCTGCTTCTCACCATCTGCTTTTTCTGAAGGAAATGGGCAAGCTGAGAAAGCTCAGATGACACCTCAAGTCTTAAGGAATTTTAAAGTGTTTGTAGGATCTTCCCAGAGAATGCATCCATATCATGTGCTGCTGAAGCTCCTGTGCCAAGTTTAGCCTAGTGTTGGATCTGATTCCTTACCAGGCTGAAATGTTGCCTTTTTAAAACAAAAAACCATCCAATTTATTTGAGGGTAGAACAACACTGCTAATGCTCATGCGGGCTGCTCGCCCAGCCAGCACTGTATTTAAGGGAGAATTTGGAACTGTGGCTACTGTCAGATGAACTGAGCAAACCAGGTGAATCCACATATCTCTCATGGAGATAAAGGCAGATTTCCCCCCACTTGATCACGATTACAATCCCCAGGTCATCAAACCAGACGAGGGAAGATGAAGGTTAAAGGTTGCATACAGCGAGCAAACACCAACTTTGTTGTGGTTCGTGTACCAGATGTGTTCCAGATGGCCATCACACCTTCCTTCTCACATATTTTAGAAGCTCCTCTTCCCCCATAAGATGCCCCAGCACTGTGCTTTTATTTAAAATCAAATCTAGACCAGACTAAACATAAAAGGGGAAAACTGCTCTTACCAAAAAAAAAGCTGTTTTCAGCCTTTCCCCCACCTTTTCTTCTTTTCACAAACGAGGCTCAGCAACGGTGAAGATACAAGAGCAGAAAATGGACATCCACAGCTAAAGCTTTGTCATCTGCTGACCCGTGGCACGCTGGCAACCCTGTGGCAGGCAGCCAGGGGTGAGATATCATCAGCTATTCACCGGAAGAAGGCTCAGATAAAGCAGAGCTGCCCAGCAGGTATCCCAGGGAATGCATTCCAGGAGCATCCCACCATTAAAAAGCCAGGAGATGCCTCGGCAAATCCCCCCGGGGCCCTTTGGGGAGGCTGACACGGAATTTGCCGGCCAGAATTTCAGTGATCCACTCCACAGCTCTGCTCCAGAAGCCCAAGATGAATAGGGAGCTCTGGTGAACTTTGAAGCCTGCAGGTCAAAGTTCTCTCTCATTATCCTCAACCATTTTCTATCAGCAGAGCTCCTCGGCATCCCAAGGGACGGGAAGGTTTGAGGCTCTTGAAAAAAACCTGACATGACCAAGTCAGGGAACAGTAGGGTGCTTATATACATATATTTTTCTTCCCCCGTTTTCCTCTCCCCTCACTTCCTTGAAAAGAAAGGAGAGGGATTTTGCTATTGTGTCAAACATCAACCTGGTGGCATCACGAGTCACTCATTTAACTGGTACAATGCTGTGCTCATTTCAGCACGCTGCCCTGCCAAACAGGCCTGACCCTCCCAGGGACACCTCCTCTGCAAGAAAGGGCCTAATTTGATTTCTTCTTCCCCACCCCAAAACCTTTCATTCTGTAGGCAATGCTTTCAAGGAGGATGTCAGTGCTGGTTTCTGCAATACCTGTTTTCTACGTTAAAACCACTGCTTGGTGCCTGGCAGAGACAACTGATCCACCTGTGGCCAAACCTCAAGCAATATTTAACACAGTGCTCACTATCAGCCCCTAAACACTGAAATTGGTCCTTCCAACACAATGTGTTATGTTCTGACTCAAACCACAGGCTGGACAGACCAAATGATCTCCTAAATTTACTTCTGCTATCACTAGAGGCCAGCCCACCTTTCACTGCAATTAAAAATTCACATCAGAATTAAAAAGGGCAACATTTTGATTAATTAAAATGACCTGGTCAGATTAGAGTCAGGCTTTACACAGGTCTAGGAAACTGACTTTAGATGGCTAACAAAAGCTCTTTTCTTCACTGCTGCTTAATGGGAAACTTGCTAGGAATTAGTCCCTTATTTTTCAAAACAATGTAAGAAATTATCCCAGACAGTAATGCAAGCACAGCATTAAAAATTCATCACTTTGTTGTGAAAAAAAAAGGAACAAAAAATTACTGACAAACAAAAAACAGCAAAACCAAAACATAGTACCAGAGTCCTGTTTGGGGGAAGAACCACTCACCTGGCAACCCCCAAGAAGAAATTATGACATTCCTGCCAACTAAGTTTAGTACAAAGTGTACTGGGAGTGTGACTGACTGAAAATATCTGTGGTTCCCTCACAAACCCCTCAGATCCATGCAAGGAGCAAATACCAAGCCCAGCACCTTCTTCTTGGGGTAGGGGGGCATGGTGGGGGACAGAGGGAAACAATTACAGGCTGGTAATTACTTCTTCTTTAAATGGATTCTCTCTAATCTCCAATGGGTTTACCTCTAATCTCAAAGTAATTACGTGTAACCTCAATGGATTCTTACTCTGGGGGTGATGCCACAGCTCTGGGGGAGCCTGCAGAGAGAAGTTTCTCCATTGTGTGCCAGAGCAATGAAAAATTCACACATGTTCACTGTCAGGAACAGTAGAGCCCTTGCAGCAGTCAGGAAGGGGCCAGGGCACACACAGGTGGCAGCTCCATGTGGGCACACATGCCTCCCTTCTGGGAGCAATACCAAAATATGGGTATTTCAGGGCTGCTTCACAGCAGACTTACTCCAGTTTAGAGGCACTAAAAGTGACCAAATTGGCAGAAAGATGTGAGCTCCATCACACAAAGGAGCAGTGAAAACCCTGCTCCAGAACACAGGGGCTGAGGGTCAAGGCTTCTGATGGGAAGCAGCAATGCCTTGAAGCTGCTTGTCATTTAATTTACTACATAATTTTTAAGAGACATGGACATCACATCAGAAACCAGAGCAAAGCATAATTATGGCAGGACCTGAGACTATAAGATCTTGTGTCAAAGCAGGGAAAAAGTGCTAGTATTCCACAGACAGGGAACAGCAAGTGGGGGCAAGCACAGCATCAGTGTGGTCAGACATGGATGTAGCACCTGGGGACGTGGTTTAGTGCTGGGCTATAGCTGGGCTTGATGATCTAAGAGGGCTTTCCAACCTTAATGATTCTAGGGTTCCATGCTCCTCAGATACCACCCATCTAAAGCAGAAGTTTCCTGCCAGTTCCAGGTGCAGGTCTGTAAATCTCAGAATTTATAGAAAATGCATCAAAACCTTGATTTTCACTCCTTACTGTAAAAGTGCCTGGGAGCTCAAAATGCCATCAATAGCTTTAGAAACAACTGGCCCTAAAAATATTACGAGTGGCAACCCTTTGATTTTTGTATGTGGCATGATGATAAAACACAAGATCAAATATTGTATAAAACCACATAGACATAGATAGATAGATAGATAGATAGATATTGCTATATATCTGTATATCTCATATATATATATGTATCTCATACATATATCTCTCATATATCTATAGATCTACACCTATCTATCTCATATATATTATTTAACCTTGGTGAGGGTCACACCATGATTTTTGGGATTGGGATGGGGGTGGGATCTCTGTGTTCCTTCCATCCCCACATCGATACCTGGGATTGTGTCACACACTCTGAGGGACAGGGATAGATGCTTTAACGTGGAAAAGTTGTATGGAACATATTTTAATGGCTATGTCATTTCCAAAAAGCTGCTCAGAATTACTCCTGAATAAACCACAAGCCCTCTCCTCACTCTTTTTCTTGTAAAATGCTTCTGCTTTTTAACCCTGGGATCAATAACAAGTCCATGAAAGAATCAGCATAAAATAAAGGCTGAAACAGTTCCAGCAGCCTCTCGGGATGCAAGGAAGCTCCAGTCCCAGGGGATTCAGAGGAACTGGAGTGCACTCAGACTTGCAGCAGGGAGTTTTATTTCAGATGGTGACTCTTTGAGAGGGAGGGGAATGAAGAGAGAGGAAGAAGCTCCTCCAGTACAGTGGTCTCACCAAAGCAATGCCTGGCACTGCTTTGCAGGGCTGCTCTTGAGCAGTCCAAGCACAGGGAGTACTCACGTGCAGGCTGGGGTGGTAGGTCAGCACGCCGTTGTCACACAGTGTCACGTATTTCTTCTTCCACTCCTTGTTCAGGGACTTGCCACTCCGCTTCAGCAGCATCCCCTGGTGGGGGGAGAGAGAGAGAAAAGGTGAAACGCCCTCCAGACAACACAACTGCCTAAGATACAGACAGAGAAAATTTTAATTGCCAACATTTTCAGATTTCAGGTTTTCTCCTTCAAGTTATTCTTTCCTCTGCCTCTCCCACGGTGCACATTACCTCCACTAGCTTTGTCCAATGGGTACAAAACCCCTTTTGCACAAAATTCCATGCCTCAGGAAAGCACATTTTAGTGTGATGCAGAGTAAGGTGACCCACGGGGATTCCCAGCTGATGAAGACACCCCCTGCTCTGCATTTCCTTATCCTCTAACATGAATGATGAGCCTCAGGCTGAGGGAGGATCCTGCTGAGTGGCCTCCCTTCAGCGTGTTCCTGGGGATTCCTTGCTCATAGAAGAGCACATATCTGTGTTCTCATTCCCTCTGCAGAAAGGTGACACTACCATGGAAACCCCTCCTGGCTGCTCATTCCAGCAAAAGGGACCCCAATCCCAACCTAGAGTAGCAAAACAAAACCAGCAAATACAATGTTTTTCCAGCAAATCCTGGATAATTTAATGACAGAGATGTGACTGGAGAGGAAAGGAAGTGGCCTTTCCACACACCATATTCTATTAGGGATGAATGCCAACAATCCCAGAATCCTAGAATGGCTCAGGTTAGAAGGAACAAAAAAATGCATCTAGTTCCAATCCCCTGCCATGGGCAGGGACACCTTCCACTATCCCAGGTTGCTCCAAGCCCTGCCCAACCTGGCCTGGAACATTTCCAGGGATGGTGCAGCCATAAGTTCTCAAAACAGCAAATTCAAAGTCATCATTGTGTTCCAACAGACAGACAGAAAGGAGCTGCTACTGTACATTGACCTGTTCTCAGCTGAAAAACGTTGAAAAATAAAATACCACATGTTGTAGAACACTCAAGGTGGTAAATGCAGAATGCACTTCCATAGGACATCTTGATTTCCAAACCTAAGCCAGAAGGCAGTTCCTAATGAATCCACACAATATTCCAGCTCTGCGAAGTCTTACTGGAATGTCCAGTGGAGACAATGTGGTCAGTACCTACCAGGGACACACACTGGTGTCACAGATCAGCCTCTGATCAAAGTGGACACATATCCATTTCAATAAATCATAACCAGGAATCCACCCATCATAAACTTCAGCTCCCTAATCCCTACAAAAGAAATTTTCCCTTCTCATTGTAAAAGGCAATTCAAATAAAGGAAGAACAGAACACAGAAAAGATGCCCCGCCAAGCTTGGTGCTTTCAACTCCCATGGAGTTGTTCTTGTTGAAGGTAGTTTAAACCTCAAAAATGAGTTCCACTGCTTGTTTTCCCATTAAACCTGCAGCTTTATGAAGTGATTCCTCTGCAGACCCAACTCCAAAGCCAGGAGGGGACACGAGTCAGCTCTACTCAAGGAGATGTCCTGCTCCTGGCCACACAGCTGGAATAGAACTTTGGAGAAGAACCCTCCCCAAATTCAACGCAATCCACGGATGGGACCATGAAGAAAAGCTCGTGTTGAACACCTGAATTACAGAGTCATCCAAACTCCCAACTTTCTGACCATCTGGGGGTCACATGCCTGTATTTTACTGTGCTGCTCCTTGCTAGAACTCAAACTTTTTCAAGGAGAACGGGGTTTCTGAAATGTCTCCTCACAAAAGCTCCTGCGAGCGCCAGCGGCTCATCCCAATTACCGCCTGCCAGCGTCTGGAGACGTTGTTTTCTTCTATTAAAAAAATGAAAGCTTATTTCTGCCTTTGACTCTTCTGTTTGTCTATAGGAGGTGATCTGTCTCTTCACCTTTCCCATCTTTCATACCTCACCTGCAGCACGGTGCTGGCATTTAGGGGGGACCCAATTCTAGTTAGTGCTGTGCCATGGGGATCAAAAATTACTGTTTCCCTTGCACAGGTTTGTTCTTCAGACCTTCTAATGGGGAAAAAGGACTAAGGATCACAATGGTGATTTTTTTTTTCACTCTGACTTTTTTTTCCTAAGTTTTGAAGCCAGTAAAATGTATATATTTCATAACCTTTTAACTGCCCCTTTGCTATACAGGAAACATGTCATTACTTACATAATTTTCAATTCATGCTAATTATTATCTCAATAAAGAGCAAAAATCCATCACAGTCATGATTTTTGCTACTTTAAGGTTTGCTACTATCTAAGTATGAATTATGACATTCTACTTTTGGATCTAAATGAAGAAAATTATACATAATGAGGTTTCACCATGTCTTTAAAGCAGAACTCTGTGCTTTGATGTAAAAAAACCCAAACAAAAAATCAACCCACCTAGCTCAGAACTGAATATGGATGATGGACCTATTTGTACCTAAGTAACAAACCAGACTTCCCAATCCATTTCCTTCAGGCATTCCTTTGGCAAACAGAATCATTTTCACATTATGTGATAATTAAAAGTATCTTGAGGTACCTGGAGAGGAAACTGCTCTGAATACAAGGAGCTAACTTAAAGTGCAATAAAGCAAAGCAGCCCATATAAAGCACAGTTTTTATCCCCAGGGCCACCACTTTGTGGTAATTTTACAGAATGGTCTGAAGAAATGGTCTTAGAATCAGAGTTTAGATCAGTTATAAACGCACTTTACCGTTAGCTACACTTAAAAAAAATAAATGGCCCACATGTGGCAGGAAATGTTATTTAACAGATTTAAAAAAACCAAAAACAACTCCTTGCTTCAGTCATATTATGGCTACATTTGAGTCACATCAGATCCTGTGCTGAGGAAATGAGACCCAGGGGTTCCTGCTGACCCCTGGTACCTCCAAGGCAACTCAGAGGCAGCTTGGGCACGTCCCCAGTCACTGGCAAACAGGTCCCCATGTACACACAGCACGCTGGAAAAATCCCATGGAGTCCCCAAGCTATGCAGTAAGAGCCTAAGTCAGTCTTCTACTCCAAATACCAATTTTTTGGTCTAAATAATCCCTGCCTCAAATTATTATGAATCGGACCACGCTGTTTTCCCTAATTTGTACGAAATCTTTCATTTCTTGCAGCCCTCCGTGGGCAGCGGGGTGCAGCTGATCCAAAGCCTTCAAGACTCAACACTAAGAATTTAACACCTACGATTTCCACACAAACCGAGAAGGACTTCACGCCTCAAACTGCCTTTTTTTTTTTTGTTTTCCAAAACTGCAACTCTGTGTTTAAGGGAAGAATGGGTGACTCCCCCAGCTTGTGGTTTTAAGGAGCTGGAGGACAAAGGCTCCAAGTGGAGAGCACAGAGCTCAGTCCCTGGGTTTTGCTGGAGGATCCTCTCTCCATAGGTACCGCCGGCTCTCCATCAGTAATGCGTGTGCTACGTCTACTCCCAGGAGGTCATTGCAAGCCAAAAGCAATGTTAAGTGTACAAGCTTTAAATAACTTACAAAGTTAATGTAATGAATGCAAGTGTGATCTGAAATCCATCACTCAGTGGCTCGCCGTAGCCCCAAGCTGTGATAAAACACCACTCATAAATTTATATTAAAACTCCTTTCGATAGCAATTATTTACCAACAAAGATTTATTGATTGCATTTGCTGTTAGGGACTGGGGCCCTAACTGAGTCAATCAGCTTAGGTTGCTGAGCTCTAGGGCACCTGGGGAAGTTACAGACTGCCAGCAGGCTCTGCAATCCCAACATTACCGTGGGAGCAGGAGCAGCTAATGAAAAGCCACCAGCCTCAGATTGATTGGAGCTGAGGTGGAAAAAAACCAACACACCCAGCACTGGTCAGGGGAGCAGGGTGTGTAATACACACAGTTCAACACACAGTAACCAGCAAAATCTGGCTGCTCTGGGTGCCTTCTGTGAGCTCCAAACTTTGCCTGCTTAAATAACAACTCAATGGTGAAACAATCATCAATTTGTTCTATAGGAATATTTTAGGTTTTAAATAGCAAATTATCAGCATTTTAAAAAGTGACCTCCTGAAGTTGCTTAATGCTGCACTGAAGATACTGGCAGGTGAGAAGCCTTAAAAATGGTCCATGAAGTCAGCAGAGCCAAGACTGGACCTCCTGGGAAAGGCAATATGATACCTACAAGGCCAGGGTTGGAACCAGATGAACTTCAGGATCCCATTCAGACCAAACCATTCCGTGACTCCAGTTCGGTTTCTATTTTCTTTCAGAAATTTACCCCACTGCCATGGCTGAGAAGTGAATTTCTGCCAGCCTTTTGCTTCTTCCCCTTCCCTGATTTTTACCTGACCCCATATTGTTTCCCTGATGCTGCACTGGCAGAATGAAACAGGTAATCTCACACTTCACCATTGACAGCGTAAATTCCTCATTTTCCACTCAGGTCTGTAGTTCCCACAGCCATGATTAGAAGCTAGCACTGACTGGAATTTTCTATAGCTCCTGTGCATCTTACTCAGAAAAGAAAAACTCTCATTCATGAAAAACAACTCTGAAGGCAGCCACTCAGTCAGGATCACAAATTAATTGTCACATACAAATTCCGGTCAATAAAACAGCCACTTCCTGTAAATCTATTAACTTGGAGAACAAATGCTGATGAATCCCTCAGGATTCAATGACCAGCCAACTCTGCACAGTCTGTCCAACAGCACTGGGATCAATTGATAATAAACGAGATTAATTCTTCAGTCATATTTTTTGCTTCCAGAAGATTTAGTTGCAACAGGTTTCCAGTGTTAATGTCCATTCTTCCAGCACATGGCAGACACCAGCTCAAACTGTTTCACCTTCAAACAACATCTGCATGCCAAAGGAAGCTGTGGGTAATCACTCAATCATTGATCCACAGAGAGCCAGAGAATCCCAGAAGGGTTTGGGTTGGAAGGGACCTTAAAGCTCATCTCATTCCATCCCCTGCTGTGGGCAGGGACACCTTCCACTAGACCAGGTTGCTCTCTCTTGAAACTTAAAATCCTCTAGGAAATAAACTGCTGAAGATTCCCAACATATTGGAAATCCTTCTATAAAAATGTAACTTGTTTTCTCAGTTTCCCAAACTTAAGTCTTTTTTTCCCAAGGACTTTAAGGGAATGCTGCTTCATCTCCTGGTCAATGAGATATGAAGCTGGTTTAAGTTTTTACACTTGGAAACCTGTAGCAAACTTCCCTCTCCCTTGATACCTAAAGGCAGCTTATAAAAGAGGGAGAGGGACTTGGGACAAGGGATGGAGGGACAGGAGAAGGGGGAACAGCTTCCCAGTGCCAGAGGGCAGGATTATCATGGGATATTGGGAAGGAATTCCTCCCTGTGAGGGTGGGGAGGCACTGTCACACGGTGCCCAGAGAAGCTGCGGCTGCCCCTGGAATCCTGGAAGTGTCCAAGGCCAGGCTGGATGGGGCTTGGAGCACCCTGGGATAGTGGAAGGTGTCCCTGCCCATGGCAGGGGGTGGAAGGGGATGAGCTTTAAGGTCCCTTCCAACTCAAACCATTTTGGGATTCTATGATCTCCTACGGTAGCGGTGCACAACTGGGGACCAACTGAATCACAAAAAAAAAAAAAAAAAAAAAAAAAAAAAAAAAAAAGGCTACAAGAACCTGAGGTGGCTCTGTAGAGTTCTAAAAACAGGAGAGCTCAAACATTCTACAACTTCAGTATCTAACAATAACATTGCAAAAAGACCCCCAGACCCCTCTATGTTTTTACTCCAGTTGTGCACATGGAAAACCCCTCCCATCTCAAGGACTGGCACAGCAGCAGCAGCAGCAGAGTTTTGCTACAAAGATGCTCCCACACTGCAGAAACTATTCAAATTTATGTTATGCACCTTTAGGAGAAAATGAAATCAGAACACTGCACCCAATTCTCTTCTAGCATTCCCTAAACACGAGGCAGTGACTGTGCAGCAGGTAATTACTCCATGAATGGTTACCTAATGCTGGGGCTGATCAGCCATGATTTCCATTTGAAGACAAAGAACAGAGAGAATCTAACACCTGACTTGGGGAGCAAAAGATAATGGCTCTGCTTAAACTTGAAGGACAATCAACCTGCAACTCATTATTTGCCAAGCTCTCTGCACACAAGCTAAGGAAGAAAATTAGAAAGATGTACTGAAAAAAAACCCCGGTGCTGATTAAGCAACTCCTACAGTTCATCACAGCACCTCCAACAAAGGACAGCCACCAAATTCCTGCAAGGAACAGCAGCACTAAGGACAAAGTGAACAGGAAAAACAAACTTGGTGTTCACTATTACTGCATCTTTACTACCAGAATGGTTTGGGTTAGAAGGGAGCTTAAAGACCATCTTATTCCACCCTCTGCAATGAACAGGGACACCTTCCACTATCCCAGGTTGCTCCAAGCCCCATCCAACCTGACCTTGATTAGTGACTGCTCCAATATTTCAGCCTCTGTATTTTGCCAACACAGTTCATGCACAAGTTCCTCCAACTCTTCTTGAGTTCTCCTTCAGTTGACAGCTTTGGGACAGGGGCACACTTTCCCCAGCCCTACTTTATGACTGTTTCTAAAATGAAACTTCATAAAATCAGCAATACATTGCAAACTCTACAGTTACAGCCACCACACATCCTTCTTGTGGAGCTGAATATTCAAGTGTGTTACAAAATGCAATCAGGTTTTTAAGGGACTGGCACATCTTTCCAGTTTACCTCACAGACAGAGCACTGAGCAAATCACATTATTTTCCTGCCTTGCAGTAGTTTCTGCCTCTCTTGCCTTTTAAGACTTGTTCTGCTTACTCTGGACTGCTTAAAAAATAAGAAAAAAAAAGAACCCCAGCCCTTAATAATCTCCAGTAGTTGGTTTATTAACCCCTTGGCATTGGTAGCTGTGGTTTCCCTGACACCAGTGAAATGTGCTCTGATGCAAATCATTACCCTGGGCAAAGGAAAAACAATGTTGGGAAGAGGATCTGGTGGACTGTGGGAAGGAAAGGCTCCAAGAGTGGGAATGTTGGCTGAAGGGTCAGGCATGAAAAGAAAGCAACAAAACACCGACTTGTCTCAAGAAACAAACTGAGCATTGGGTGGGTGATGGAAAATGAGGAATCCTCGTGCAGGCATTACCACTTCTAGGCAGAGGATCTGCTTTTCCTTATGGGAATGCTCCGTCCCCTGAACCCTGAAATTCTCTTTATCATATCTTATATAAAGTAGGGATTTTGGGGAGGGGGGCGAGCGGAAGGAGAGAAGAGCCATGAAAAGCTCAAAACCAAATTTTTAACTTTCTCTACCAACACCATAGTGTTTCCATAGAAACATCAGGAAGACCACTTAAGAGCAGGTTTTTTTTGGTTTTTTGTTTTTTTTTTTGTAGCTGTGTTTGGCACCATACCCCTCCCCTGGACAACCTATTATTTCACAAATGGATGTTTCCTGCAGCCCGTTCTGTGCAGGCTCCGACGAAGGGGGGGGGAAAGAAAAAGAACACTGGATCTTTAACCAGTTCCCTTGTGGTCCCCTCCCTTTTTTTGTTGGTAATATTTCTGTCGTTCTGCCGGGGCCCGTGCGGTACAAAGGGTTACACTTTAATTGAGCTGTCAGCATCTCCAACAATCCTATAAAACTCCGATTATGCACGGCGGGGTTAGTGACACACTTGTTATTGTGGATGCCCTATTTGCTAAACCCGGGCCCCCCCCTCCCACAGGTCACCTCACCCAGGCGACCTTCCTGTCATTAGCCTCGTCTATTCCTACCTCACCGCTGTGAAAATCACACAAGGAAAGGCTTCAAAGCCCTTGCCAGGACTGAATTCGACCAGGAGCTAATCACCCACAAATCCAGCTCAAATGGCAATAATTGGCTAAACTGCTCACCTCTCCAGAGCTCAGCAGTAATTTGGGATAATAAAGAAAAGAATTATTCAGCTAACTGCCCTGAAATGTATGCTTTGTGACCGACACACTTCACATTTTAATAATGATGGACACAAAATCCAATTTAGTACAGCATCAGATGAATAACAAACCCGAGAACGCTGGCAGGGAAAAAAAAAAAAAAAAAGTGTGTGTGTGTGTGTTCCTTTTTTTCCCTTAAACAGTGTTCCATGTTATTGTACAGAAAAGGATTCCTACTTCATGGCAGGAAATTTTGGGACCAAAAAGGCCTTTGCCAACCAACCTCAGAAACCCTGCTCCATAACAGGATTTGAAAATTCATTTTAGATTTTTTTTTTAATCAAAAGGAGTATCCTCCACGAAAAATAAATTTTGCTGAACAGTTATGCCTCTGGTCCTCAAACTTTTGCAGGCGTAGGAGAATAAATATCCTTGTTTTCTTTTTTAATTCTGCAGTAGAAGGACAGCTTCTTCATTATGTTAATTAAAAATATTTCCTGATTGTTCCATTTTTCTACTTTTACACCTTGTCCTCTGGTCAAGGACCATCAGCATCAATGACCCCACCACAGAAAGGTCTGCTAGGACACACTGAACTGGTTCAACACTGCAAAGATCACTGAATCCCAGAATGGTTTGGGTTGGAAGGAACCTTAAATCTCATTTTGTGCCTGCCATGGGCAGGCACACCTTCCACTAGACCAGGGTGGGTGATCAGGGCCCATCAGGATGCTCCAGCACTCTTCCATCCACACACCCCATTCCCTTCCCTCAAAATCTCTCCCAAGGCCAAGAAAAAAAAAGAAAATAGATGAAATAGGGATCATTGGTGATGTTCCTCAGCTGTCCAGCTCACTCAGAGGAATGGGAATGAGGATGGTGATGGTCCTTCAGAGATGCACTCAATGGATGTTGGGCACTGCCCACTCATCATTACAGCAGAACACAAATCAGGAACCTAATGAGGAAAAAATTCCTTCTCTACTGTATCCTGTTTCCTAGAGTTCACAGAATCATGTTTCACATTCTTCAAAAAGAGCTGCAAAAATGCAAATTCCATCTTCAACACAAGAAAAACATGGGAAATACTTAGAGAAGTGTGCCAAGACACACAAGAGACAGCTACAACCACATCCCTTTGCTACTTGCTCAATATGTGAGTAGTCACAGAGTTAAACAGCTTATAAAGAATGATGCTTTATCTGCTGGGGAAGCAGAGACACATCTTTTTAAATCACTCTTTTTCAGAACACACACAACTGTCTGCTCTTTCTTCTTAAGGAATCAATCTGTACTTTATCATCTGAAAACAAGATCATTTTGGCTTCAGTTGGGAATACATAAGAAAGTGCGGCTAATTCACTCAAAATCCTTCTAGTCTTGGCCATGGACCATGACTTGAGTCACACTGGGAGAAGACTTTTTATAGGGTGTAAAATTTTGGTCAAAAACAAACTCCCACACCACTTGGGGTGTCTGTGCAGGGCCAGGGTTTGGACTGAATGATCTTCACGGGTCCCTTCCAGCTCAGAATATTCTGTGATTTGATAATTTGAAGGTTCTTCAACACCAAGGCATCTCCACATCTTCAACACCTCCCTGAAACCCAGGGAAAACCTATCCAAGGCCATTTCCTGGAATTTAAGGGTACAACCTGAACATAACTTTCAAGAACAGGTTTTTCACCCCATGTTCTTAGATCGTTACAGCAAAAAGGCAAAGTTACTGCTGTCAGAACCAGAGCTCACCCATTTTTACCACAGTAGTTGTTAGAGAAATTACACTTAACAAAATATGAGACACTGCCAGTGATCTGAAAGAACTTTTCTGAGAAATTATAAATCAATGCTTTTGACAAGGTTATTATTAGGATTTCCGAAGTAATAACCTAAGACACTCCAAAATTTCTTTACTGTGCCTTAAACCAGTACTTCTGAGAAGAAAAGGCTGGGTTTGTCCTGGCCTGCTTTGCTTCATGTACAGCCCTCACTCCTCTCCCCCACTTCCCGAGCTCAGCATTCATCAGGGCAATTTCCAAATAAAGGATTCTGCATATTGTGTCAGCAAGTTAAAAATTGTAATATTGTTTTAATGTTAAAATCACTCCAGATACAATGCTTCTTGTGTAGTATATTTCATGGTTCATTTGCTTTAACAGATAGTAAGCTTCAGTCAACAATTAACTACTGACACCTTTATTTATTTATTTTTTTAAACTAAGAAGATTTAGCAGACGAGCTGAAAGCACAGCTTGGATTTATTAGATGGATGCTAATTTGATGTCACCAGTTTATTTCATTTCTATCAAGTATCCATTCTGGTGAATGATAGGGTCACTCGAGCCACATTTCAGCTGAACTGAAATCCAGACTTGAGCACATCTTTCAGCCCAAAAATTGCTGCAGAAGTGCACCAGTTTAAAAGATCATTTGAACTGTTAATTGTTTATCACTTACCACATGAGATCATTCCCGAACACAGCCATTAGAGTGAATTTTTAAATGGAGTTTTGGATTCAGCACGTCTGGTTTTCTGCAACGAAACCCCTGGCTTGGCTTTACCGGCAGTTTCATGGTGGGACACAAGCCCAGCCATCCCAATTCCTGAATAAAAAGGCATTTCTATGGTCACAACAGCAAAACTGAGGTGTCATCAGAAGACTTTGTTCTACCTCTCTCTGTCCAATTCCCATCAGAGAGATGGAGAATCCTGGAATGCTCTGGGTTGGAAGGGACCTTAAACACCAAATAGTTCCAAACTCTTCAAGAGATTCTAAACCCAAGCCATATTTTGCACTTCACGAGGCATTTCCATCTATCAGAAGCCTTGGAAATCAGAAGGCAGGTCCTCAAAATGATGTCAGCAAAGGCACATGATGTGACACCAGCCAGGGAGGTCTGGCCCCCAAGCCCAGAGCAGTACAATTAACAAGATGTTATAACGAAGGTAGCAATGACTAAATCCTCTTGGAAATGTCTTATCCTAGAAATAGCTGGGATATAATGTGGTGAAATAATGGAGTGAAAGACCACATTCCACTCTGAGCATTCCTGGTAGAGAATCTGAGAGATGTTTCTGGAAGAAATTTTTCCCCAATTTCCCCACATTTTTTCCTGCAAAGTCTTAAAGTTCTTCATGTGTGATCTGTAAGGCAGAATACAGATTGCCCTGGGAATTTAATGCACTGGTCACTCACCTTTTTAATATTTTGGAATACTCAGCAGGGACAGCAGATATGGCAAAGGCTGTTATCCTGTGCTATCTTGTTTATTAAGACTTATTCCTCTATTTATTAAGACTCATTAAAAAGGAGCGACAGAATCCCATAATGATTTGGGTTGGAAGGGATCTTAGAGATCATTCAGTCCCTCCTCCTGAAGGACACCTTCCACTAGCCCAGGCTGCTCCAAGCCCCATCCAGCCTGGCCTTGGACACTTGCAGGGATCCAGGAGCAGCCACAGCTTCTCTGGGCACCCTGTGCGAGGGCCTGCCCACCCTCACAGGGAACAATTCCTGCCCAATATCCCATCCATCCCTGCCCTCCTTCAGCTTAAGGAGTCAATCCGTAAATTGTTAAAGCAGAAATTCAGAAGATGTTCCCACAAGCAAAGATATTTTTTCCTTCCTTAAAGAGTGAAAGCACACTCTTTATTTTCCTTCTAAGAGTGGTCTCGCACACGTGTTGATCCCTCAGTTTTAATCTCATTAATATTTTAGAGGGAGAGACAACAAGAGCAGGAGCTGCTCTCCTCCAGAGGCTACGATTGTTTTACAAGAGCATCCCAGAACCAAGAGGCTTGCAGGCAACACAGAAGAACACCATGTTCAGAAAAGGTGATTTATAAAGCTCATTTATGGATTTCTCTGTGCCTGTAGACTAGGCAAGCTGTAAAATGTTGGAGACAATCTCCGTCAAAAAAACCCCTCCCAATATAATCCATTATTTATTAAGCGATCAGCTGTGGACAAGAGGAAAGAATAAATTTTAACCATCTTTCCCAACTTTTTATAGATAAAGAACACGTTTGTAAAAAAAAAAAAAAAAAAAAAATATATATATATATATATATAAATAAAAATGCAAGGTACCCAGAGTGCAGCTAATGGGATTTGACGCTGGCTTTAATTTTAATGAAGAAAGTTGCCAGTAGCAACAAAACTGTCAGCAGCAGCCAAGCACCATTAATAAAGACCCAGACAACATTAGTGGCACGGCAACAGTACAAAAGGTTCCCCCCGGTTCATGCTGTGCTAAATTGGCTGCCCAATTTTTCTTAAGTGTCCATACTATTTAGAAGACAATTTATTAATTTTTGTCATTCATTGTCACTTGACAGGCCATCATTTTGCATCCCGAATTTGAGATGAAAACTAATTGAAAAGACTGACAGTATTTATGAGGGGTATTATTTGTCAATTATGGCTGCTGATGATCACGGGTCCTACCAACTTTAACACCCCGCCCTCGGGTGTTGTCAGCCGGACCCTTTTTTTTTTGTCATTTCCATGTTAGTTCTAGGAAAGTGACAAAAAGCAATGATAAAATCAATTTAGCAAACTCATTAAGGAAGAGGGGCCCATCAATCCCTGCTCTGAAATCATCAGAGTGAGGAAAAAAAAGCACTGGAGTGGCCCAGAGAATCACAGTTTTCCAGGAAACCTTCCAGGGAAAAATCCCAATCTCTTTGTTTCCTACAAGCAGGACAAAATTACAAATGTGTCATAATTGAAATTAACCCTGAAAATTTATCCAGGCTGCCTGAAAGGGAAGGTTTCACTCTCCTATCACTGCCCTTAAACTGCTCCTCTGCAAGTCTGAATGTCCTTGAATTCCTAAATGCAGGGTGTATTCAGTCACAGAATCACAGAATGCCCTGAGCTAGAAGGGGCCCACAAGGAAGAAGCTCTTTCATTTCAACTTTATTGGCACTGGTAACTCTTGCCCAGCCTTTCAGAAACATTCTCCTACTTCCCATGGTCACAGATGATACAAAACATCCCAGGAAAACTCCAGCTTTGAAGACAGCAAAGCAAATGAGGTTACATCACCCATCTTCAGCCTTTTCTGCTTTGACCACCCATGGTGGAGACCATGGTGAGAAAGCTGTGCCCTGTCAACCCATGGGGGCCCATGGTGGGACTGACATCCACCTGAGTCCCACAGAAGATCCCACACCGAACAGGGGATGCCCAAAGAAAGCTCAGGCCCCATGGGAAGCTTGTGCCAGAGCAGGGTCCTGGCAGGATGTGTGGCCCAATGGAGAGAGGAGCAGCTCCTGAAGGAGAGATCCCATGGAAAAAACCCACACAGGAGCAGTTCCTGAGGGACTGACCCCATGGATAAAGGGAGCAGTTCCTGAGGGACTGACCCCATGGATAAAGGGAGCAGTTCCTAGGGACTGACCCCATGGATAAAGGGAGCAGTTCCTGAGGGACTGACCCCATGGATAAAGGGAGCAGTTCCTGAGAGACTGACCCCATGGATAAAGGGAGCAGTTCCTGAGGGACTGACCCCATGGATAAAGGGAGCAGGGGAGCAGTTCCTGAGGGACTGACCCCATGGATAAAGGGAGCAGTTCCTGAGGGACTGACCCCATGGATAAAGGGAGCAGTTCCTGAGGGACTGACCCCATGGATAAAGGGAGCAGTTCCTGAGGGACTGACCCCATGGATAAAGGGAGCAGTTCCTGAGGGACTGACCCCATGGATAAAACCCACACTGGAGCAGTTCTTGAAGGACTGACCCTATAAAAGGGACCAGACCAAACTGGAGCAGTTTCTGAGGGACTGACCCCATGGAAAAGGGATCAGATGGTGAAGAATCTCTCCCTACCCTTATCCCAGCCTATGATCCTATTTTCTAAGTTTTGAAAGGCTACAAAATATTATTTATCTCTTTCCTCCTTAATTCTCTATTTAGCATCAATATTAATATTGATTGAAATATGGATATTCTTTAACTTATCCTCTAACATACTCCACTAGTTTCTGAAGATCTGAACAGTTGAAGATCTCAGCTAAAACCTCATTTCAACATTCCTTTTAGTACAAAGCACGTAATCCAAGAGCAACTAACAAGCCTAAAACTGAGTTCACCTACTACAGTTTTCTCTAAACCTATAGCAAAATGGGCATGAAGAAAAGCATGAAATTACACCTACGTTAACTAATTTAATATTTATTTGTCTCTATATAAATGATAGTTTTTTCTATCTATTTGCAATATACTGTTGATTAAAAAAAATCCAGTGACAACTATACAAGAACTTTCTTCTATCATAAAACCAGACATGTAAACATTAGACTGACCCAGCTGAATCCATCCTATTAATCCACACATGTTTTCCAGAAGACACTGCCAGCTTTGCTTCTAAAAAAAATTGTTCAGATATAGAATTGCACAATCTCTTACATTTCAGAGGCAAATTCAGAGCAAAAGCTTTTTCCCTCCACTGTTCCCTAGAATTAAAAATAATGTGCATTTAGCTACCCTTCTGCATGAGGAAACACCATCCAAGGTTGATGTTCATTTGCAATATAAATCCTCAACCTGGAAAACATTTTGGCGCTGTTCTTACATCAGGGATGATAATTATGTTCTTTCCTTCCACTGTATTCATGCTTGGTTTCTCTCACAAAACACATAACTGAGTGTCTCTTTGCGGCATGAGAAGGCTCTCTGCTCCCTCTGGTTCACCTCCAGTGGCAAGATGCAAACCCAAAGCTCTGAGGTGCCACCTCCAAAGGTGGAGATTTCACAGCCCCTTTTGATATTTGCTCCAATATTTGAACCTGGTGGGAAAAAAAATAGTTTTGCATCTCTAACTGGAATTTCTCCTGCCTCAAATGTGCCACAGGCTCAATTCCTCCACCCTTTTTATCAATTATGAGTGAGGTTCACGAGAATTTGCTTTGCTGTGCTGGGATGAGTTGCACATCCTGCACAACTGCAGGGCCCTACAACTCACTAGGACAACCAAGCTGCTATTCCAAACTGGAACAGCTTCATTCTGCCATCAGCAATGTATTTTATTCACTTACACTGTGCCATCTTAGCTGGAGTTTAACTCATATGTTACTAATTCAACTTTAAGGAAGACCCTAGAAGGGGGTAGGTGTGCCCATGGAAGCTTGAATCCCAAAAGAACTGAGGTCAAACTAAACATGTGTATTGCTGTTGAAATGCCAAAGAAAGAGGAAAACTTTACCAGTCTAGTAAAGAGACCACAGAAAAATAATGCTTTATGTATTTTCCAAAATAATCTTGCCTTTCTTGCATTGAGAGACTGAGTTACATTTCCTAGAGCTGACGCTCAGATTAAGGAGAACTGGTGCTCGCCCGAAGCCTGGAGTCGATACTGTAAGACACAGGAGGCTTCATCTCCAATTCAAAACCTCCAGATGAAGGGAAAACACACAGACTTGCTCCTGAACTTTGTTCTCCTCCAGCAGGTAAACCTATCTACAAACCCAGCTCAGTGCCACGAGCCTCCTGTAAACAGCAAGAAAGCTCCTCTCCCCCAATGCACCCATAAAAGGACGCAGCTTTGATGGAGGATACATTTGACATCCGAGTCCCCTTCAACCTCCTCAACACCTTTTACAATCCTCATGCTTTTAAGATACGTGGCTAAAGTTTCTCCCCTACCTCCAGCAAACCAGTTCAACCCACAACATAAGGGCGATAAGGCCGCCGAAAGAAAACAGAGCAAAATCCAATTTATTTTCCCGCTATTGTTGAGGCAAATTGCACAGCTGAAGAAATTAAGGGTCCTTTTGTCAGTATCCCAACTTTCTGGAGAAATTCCCCATTTCTTTGGCTAAATCCACCTTTTTAAGCTCTTTGTTGCAAGGTGTCAGTGGCAGATCAGTGCCAGGCAGGGTGATGAACACACAGAAGCCGGCAGGGAGCTATCGGACTCCGATCTGGAGCTCACCTACACGTTCACTCCTACTGCTAATTCATCATCCCACCACGACAGCCGGGCTGATTGGGATCCTGGCAGGACAATACAGGGCTTGGCCAGGCTGATTGGGATCCTGGCAGGACAATACTGGGCCCGGCTGACCACCAAAGCCCGGCCCAAGGGAGGAGGGGCTGACAGACATGGCATGGAGAAGGCCCAAGATAAGTGCTGGCTGTCAGCGCAAGGACAAAGAAGGGCAGGCCCTGGGGAGAGAAAGAAGATAAAAAAAAATCTCGACAACTGCTTTATCTGATGAGGGTTATGGCTAATTAATTATAAACTCAATTACCTAACCCTTACTTCAGCAGTCTCTATTCATTAAGAGATAAAACCTGACTGACTGCTAACTTTCCCATGCACGCCTGCATGCGCAGCACGCCGACTCCGGCTTTGCACACTTTGCCGCACAATTTCTTAGAAAAGATCTCCAAAAGCCTTCGTCCCTGTCAGCTTTGTGCTGGCAGGATGGAAGAGTCCTCCTTTCTTTTCCCCCTGCCACCCAACACACCCTCTGTGGCGCCGTGGGAGGGCCAGGCCTCCATGCTGTGCATTGGCATTTGAAAGCATTAAACAATGGGCATTAGGGACATCAAAGTCCCCTTTCACAGCCTCTCGCTGCCTCCCTGGGCTTCTGATCTGCTCCACATTTCCAACCAAGCTTTTAATTTTGGGTGCTGAAAGTTTGATGGTGCAGCTCAGCTGTGTCAACCGAACATTATTCTTCCCAAAGTTTGAAGGTAGCCACGAAAACGAGAACGATGAACTCTAAAACCCTTCAGCCAAGCTGAGGCTTGCTAATAACACGAGCTGAATTTTGCATGCAATGTAATAAAAATGTCTGTTTTATCACTGCTCAGATTCCAGCCGCATTCCTGCGGTGCCTGGCCTCTCCTCCAGCTCGAGTTCTTGCCCCCCATGCCTCGTGCTTGACACAGACTCAAACATTCCAGCGGAATCAATCCTGCCCATTAAAAGAAGGCTCCTCTTAATCTCTTTCCAAAGCTGCAGACCTGTCTCGCTCCCACCTTTTGAATCTACAGATATTCTCAAATCCACGTTTCGCTTCGGCTGCCCTTTGCTCTGGCTCTTCCATTTCCACAGGATAATGTTCCTTACTTATATATTTCATAGAGAGGTCTCATCTATATATGTGTGTGTATATCCATAACTATCCATATTTAGATGAAACAACAGGGCGACCACACTCGCATGATGCTTCACATCAGAACTTTTAAAAGAATAATTTCTTCTGCTCTGTAGAACAAGGGATCCCAGCTCTGGGTCTGTTTCTCACACTAAGTCCTATTTCAAATCCCTGTAAAGTATATGAATGATGTAAGATTTTGGTTCATTCATGGTGTATGGACTTTTAGGTCACTTTTCCATAATTTATATGCATCAAATGAAATAAGACAATACAGTCAAATAATCAGGGTGGGCGACACACATTATTTAAGCTCTTCACTGCAAAGATATGATTATTATAATATATAGTATTTTAACCTTGATTATTATTATTATTTGGCCTTGTTTATTACCTTATCAAAGAGGATTTATTTTACTAATAGTTATGGTTTTGGACTTGAATGATGTGGTCCAATGGTTCACTTCACTCCTGTGATGCTTAGGGTGTGGCAACACTTTTCTGAAACATATTCCTGCATTCTCCTTTGTCTTGCTGATACCCAAGGCCTTCCTCATATCCCACCTCAGCTCCATCTTTCAAGACTTCCCAAAGAAGATAAAAATCTCTTGTTATACAAACTTCAGACAGAGACTTTTTCACTCCATAATTTAACAACTTTAAATCAAATTGTTGTCTCATGATTTATAGCGTAGCATATGGACAAATTCAGCTATAACTAAAGGCTGTCTACTTTGATGGAGCCTTTCAAAATTTGAAAATAAAAATTCTTAAATACCATAACCCCATGTAGCAGCTAACTAAACTTTATCTTCTGGGTAACATGACAAATATATCATCCACCCTGAGCTTCTGTGCTATTCTGAATATCAACTCCATACCTTCCCTCACCATAACCAATTTCAAATCCAATTAATATTTACTTCCTTGATCCCCTTTTGCATTAAGTTGGAAAGCTTATACCATGCTTTTATGGTTGAGTTCTTCCCACTGAAATTGGCTGATCAGATCCCTGTGATATTTTGAACTGCTTTAGAACTTCCAGCCTTTTTACTTGGCAGAACACACCACATTGCAAAATCACCCATATCTGAATCACCCTGTATTGTCTCCACCCACTTTGACCAACAATTCTGAAGATATTCCAAAATCACAGAATGGTTTGGGTTGGAAGGGATCTTAAAGATCATCTCCTTCCAACTGTCCTGTTCCATTAACAAAGTTTTTAAATCAATCCCATTCCCTGCAGCTCTCCATCCTTCACCCAATAAATGTAATTACAGGTGATTAGTATACCTTGAACAAAGATACAGAGTTTTGTATTTATATTCTGAAACATTAAGAAGAAGGTCTGCATTAGGCTTATTTGGAGTTATTTATCTCAAGTTGCCAAGGTAGCTGACACTTCTGGTCCAATCCCAAACTCAGGCTGCTGGGAAAGGCAGATTAGACCCATTACCTTCCCTTTGTTTCCCATAACTGAAACAATCCCATGAAATCCCTTCAACAAAGGAATGAGGATGCACCAAGTCCAGAATCTCTCATTTGCTTCCAAGCTCCTTCCACCACACTTCTCTCCCTCTTTTCTGGGGCTGTAACTCTTCCCTGTTTTGACACAAGCATGAGTCCAGCTGTGTTCTGACCTCCCTCTTCACCAACGTGTACAGAGGAGTTCGCTGCTCCCTCTTTACCTAGCTTTGCTAAAAATAATGACCATCTTGAGTCTCTTCCCCCATACATACTCACTTTTATGTACTCCTATAACTTTTTATCTTAAGGAAGATGGTTGTACTTTCAACAAATTACAGCTTAAAGGAACGAAACAAAGACTGTAAAAAAATCCAATGCTGTTTTCCATCAACAATTTCAGTCAGCTCTTCAACTTAAAAATATAAACTATGCTTGAAACAACCCCACACTCTGCAACATTGTTCTCTCAACTGCCTTCCCATCATGCCATGAGGATTAGGGAAAAAAAAGGGAAGACTTGTCCCATTCATCAATAGAGGAGTTATTCATCCGAAGTTTATTATCTCAGGTAATTTGATCAATACACTTCACCTTTATAGTCCCGTTGTCCTTGTGAGCAAAGCATTTTGCGTTTTATAGTGAGATGGTTATTATGAAGGCTATTCGCGGGGAAATTCTCTGCAGTTAAGAGTTTTTCCAATTAACTACATTTAACACCATTTAAGCCATAAACTGGCGGTTACATTTCACATCATTGTCGGAGTGTGGCGGCACTTGGGAGGCCGGCACAGAACATTTGGCAAATAACATCAACCAATGCTTTGGAATGGGAATCAAAGAAACCCTGCCAGCTAACAGAGAAAGACTTTCTCAGTGCAGAGTCAGAAATGTACTCCAAAAAAA
>VZTZ01024001.1:163797-266646 GCA_013400955.1 Drymodes brunneopygia | reverse complement strand
AAAAAAAAAGGGTGGATCAGTAGAAACCCTAGAGAAAATCACAGAGAGCTCCCTCAGCTCTTGAGATGCTCCTCAGGATCAATCCTTCTCAATTCATGCAATGACAGAACTCCTGGAATGGTCTGGGTTGGAAGGACCTTTAAGTTCCTCTTGTTCCACTTCCCTGTCATGGGCAGGGAACAATTCCACTAGACCAGGCTGCTCCAAGCCCCATCCAGCCTAGTCACTGTGTTCCTTCCTGAGTTTCCTCATTCCAGAAAACTGTGTAACTGAGCTACAGACTTCCACTGAATTACAGCACGTGAAGACAAATTCCCTGGTGTCTTCCAGGTTAGGATCTCCAAACCCCACTCCCCTCACCCCACACCTGAGCTGCCACCTCCTCACTTCCTAACCCCCAGCACCACAAAAGACAGGGCAAAAGGCTTCTAAACAGGAGCAAAACACTGAATTCTCAGCGATCAGTTGTTCTGAGGAGAGAAACCTCTAAAAACTTGCTCGAAAATAAAAAATTATTATTCCTTGTGAGATATCCTCAGAACAAACTAGTTCATTAAAGTCGTATCAGCACTTGTAATTGGCCCTTTTTGGCCAATAGAAGGAGACATTTGCAACTTTTCCCAGGAAATTATATTCTAAATCCTTCATAAGGTGGACCTTGTCCTTTTCTGAGGAAACTTGATAGCAGTCTTTAGTATTCACTGGCATAATTAGGACTGCAGTTAATTTCATTAAATTCTCTTGCTGCTAAATGAAGCAGATTATGAGACATCTTTTATTGCAAGGCATGAAATTACAGCCTGTCAGCTGCCAATGGTAGAGTAAAACTAATGAATTACAGGGTAAATAACACCAGAATTAACCAGCCAATTTAACAAAGCAGAGAACAAAGTCATTTTTACTCAGAGCCACCACTGCGGGGATCCCTTTCAGCTGTAAGGGAACCAACCTCAAATCCAAATAACCAGGAAAGCCACGTTTCTTGAGCAGCAATGTTAAAAAAACAATACTGCCAGGAAGTTGGGAGAAAATTGGTCAGATACGTACAGAAAGGCATCACAAAAATATTTAAATTATGGTATGTCCAAGTAGTTTGTGCTGATGTATTATCCTTTACCCAGCCCAGGAAGAAGGGCAGGGGAGCATTGATTTGTTGCTGTTACAACTGGTTTAATGGGGCCAGCTCTTCCCAGACAGCACGAGACACAATCCCCATTAATGAGGGACAGGCACACTGTGGGTGGATAATTAAAGGAAACGGAAAGCAGGTGCAGCCAGCCACTTCCATTTCCCACTCCTGTCCTTCCAAACCTCTGACACAGGGCACAGGAGGTGCCTTCTCCCTGCACAACACCCCAGGCCACCCCTCCCTGGCCCAGGAATGCTCTTTGGAGCCTGCAAGGAGGGCACGATGGATGCTCCTCTGAGCTCTGACCAGGAGCTTCCACAGGTAAAAACTCTTCCCAACACATTCCTGAAGCCTCTCAGGCTGTTAGACACACAAACACAAATTTTTGGGGCTAAGGAGAAAGATTTGCTCCGTGTAGGCTGGTGTCTCACCCTCCTCTTTTTTTTTCTAAATTTCTTAAATTATTTTTATTTTAGAATTTTGCTTAACCCTGTTTGTACAAGGAACAAACCCCTTCTCTGCACTTACATGGAAATCTTGTTATGTGGAGACAGAGGCTGAAGGAAAGAATGGCAAACAAAGGAGGGCAGATACCTGAGTGCCTGGACAGCAGCAAGAGTTCCAAAATCCCAGCAATGCTGGTGAAAGCAAACAATAAAGCCAAAGAGAAAAGTAAATAAAGCTTTCATCTCAGATTAATGCTCTCACTCTTCTACACATAACCCAAGAACTGTTTTTCCTACAGCAGCATCTCCAGGGAACAGTCAAGGTACATGAGGTGTCAGTAAGGAAAAGGTGCAGGGAGAGAGAAAGCCCCTGTTATTAAAAGGGCTGATCATTTCCTCATTTTAGCAAACATTTCATACTTGTTATCAGTCCTACACCATCCAAAAGAGTTTAAAAATGAATGCTTCTGGTTGCATTTTCAACAGGTTTCTAAGAGACAACACCTCAAGTCAGCTTTCCAGCTTCCAGTACAGTATCAACCAAGTTTGATAGAGGGGCAGGGACACCAAGGGGTCATTGGGACATGTTTTGTGAAGTTTCATATGTGCCTGCAAGACTGAAAATCCCTGATTTAAGGGAACAGACTGCAGCTGGAATATTCTGCTGGAGGATGGAGCAGGAACCTACCTGCACTTGGTACCAGCATAGCACACATTGTTCCTACCCCAGCAGGGTAGAGTGAAAAAACTTGTGCAATTTATCGTTCTAGTGGAAAGTGTTCCAGGGGGTGGAGTGAGATGAGCTTTAAGGTCTCTTCCAGCCCAAACCATTCTATGATTCTGTGTTTGACTTCTGTTTTTAACAGAGAAACCTGAGACACTTGCTGACCTTCCAAAAAAAAAGAGTTTACATTTAAAATTCCAAATGTAAATCTACAAACCCCAGAGCAACACAGCAGAATTTGTGAACACCTTCTACTAGACTGGGCTGCTCCAAGCCTCAGCCATCCTTCACCTGTCTCCGTGCTGGAGTGGGAAAAGGAGCAAGCAAGAGCCAAGGGAAGCCTCCCAGGCACCTGAACACTGCTGTGAGGTAGAAGAGTGAAACTCCTGTGCCACCACTGCTGATGCCACTACAGAGCTTTTTGGGACCAGCACCACTCATAGAAGCTGAAGGAGAAACTACCTAGGCAAAAACAGCATTTTTGGCAAAAGAGCAAACCTTAAACCAAACCTGATTTTCGAAGTTCCAGTCCGTGCCATGAGTTCAGGAACTGGGTTTCTCTGGCAGCCAGGTTCTCCAAGCACACACATGTATTACACAGGAAAGGAAGATTTACTGTGTGGAGTTACAGAATGTGACTGACAGAGGAGCAGGCCTTGAAGGCCAGAATGAGCCTCTTTCCTAGGCCCAGAGGGAACCCTGGGACCCATGAAAGGACATCCAGGTCACCAGGGATAGGCCAGGAGAGAATTGTGGGTTTGGGAACTTCTGGCCCAGTCAGAAGTGAGACTCACTGTTTGTGACCTTATAAGGCATTGTTTACCTGTTACCATAAAAGCTAAAAACTGGAATAGCCCAGGTGACTGGGGACACTGTGATGAACCCCTTCCTGTTTATGTGATGGTATATCCTGTTTGTGTGGTGGTATTTGAGAAATTTTCACTGCGTAATAAACATCTTTACACCTCACCATCTTGTGTGAAGTCTGTATCCTTTGCTCAATTACTGCATTACTGCTCCCTGGAGCTTCTGTCCAGCATCACCGAGCTCACCAAACCCCTTCTCTAAGTGTGTCTGAGAGCTGATCTTGCCCTGAAGTCATCCCCAGCCCATGCAGAGAGATACTGCCTTTCCCAAGTCCCTCTTTCTTGACTCTCTGTGGTTTCAAATTCCCATCATATTTCAGGAAAACATCTACTCTGGTCCAACACTGATGCCTTGCCTCCAGCAGTGGGAAGCTCAGCACTCTTGACAGCATTCATGCATCAGCTCCAGTGGTGTTCCTGAGATCTACAGGCCCAGAGCTCTAGGATTGTTCAGCTCCAGGCACTGACAAGGAGCTCCAGAGGCACTGAAGTGTCATTTCCAGCCAGGAATCAATCCTGGTGCTTCCTGCTTGGAGACACCAGCACTTCCAGAGCCAACACCTCTGGAGACTGCTAGGCCACTTTCTCAAAGACCTTCAAGATTCCTGACATTACTGAGAGCATCACCTGGTTTTTATTCTCACTTCCCATCTCCTTCAGAGTCTTTGTCCAATGTTTGTCCTTCTCCCTCGCACCTGTTTAATACAGATTTTGCTTCTCACCTGGTTTATCATCACAGCACAATTCTCCATTGGAGCTCTGTCCCTCCAATTCTGTTCTCCATCCCTCTGGCATTCTTTCCCCTCTTCTCTCACCTTCAAAGCCCCTTGCTTTTGTCTGCCCTCACCTGCTGCAGAAACAGGGAGCTTGGAATCCTTGTACTGCCTATACAGGTGAGAAACGTCTTGCTTCGAAACACCACATCAGGCTTAGAAAGTGTCACTTAATGGGAACTGTGACTTAATCTGTATTGGGAACTACTTAGAGCAATCATCACGCTGCAAGATTAAAGCACCAACAACAGTCACCATGCATCTGTTATTTCTCAGTGACAAATACAGAATTGCCATGAATTCCTAACTCACAGCAACATTTGCTGCACAAAGAGCAAACTCAGAAAATGTTCCCAAATGATTCCTTGCCTTGCATTAGCTCAAACAAATACAAAATGTCAATTCTCAGAATGCTGGGCACACTTCAGCTCTGGATGGACGCACATCTCTCCTGCCACAGCAGGAAGGGGTTGTGCAGCTCACCTGCCTGGCACAGCACTGGAGATGTGAAAATCTATATCCTTCAGGAGATCTAGCTCACACAAAAAGTCACACATATATATACACACATAATTCCAGATTTTCAGAACCAGACTTGAGTATTTATTTAATGTGAAACACACCTACCATCCATAACTCTGTATTTACTCGGCATCCTGAACAAGAGTTTTCACCCAGTTTGCTCAAGGCTCAGCTTTTAGTCAAGGATTTCCAGTGCATCTCTGCCTCCACTGAAAAAGGTTTGTTTTTAATTTGGCAATGAAACAATTTAGGAAAGAATTTTGATTCCTAAAGTGATGGTATCTGCCACCTTAAACAATCCCCGCTCTTCAATTCTCCTCTGTTCCAATGGATTGCTCACTTCAGACAGCAGAATTTCTACACAATTCAACCACTTTGGTAATTTTAGCTGATTTTTCTTTCCAATACCTCCTGCACTTGAAGATTTCTTAATTTCCGCCCCCCCCCGAAATATGCCCAGAGAAAACAGAGAAGAGAGCATTAGATGTTAATCCAGCTCCTTGATTTGTAGCAGCTCTGCAGTTCTCTACCCAACCATTTAAATACTGTCATTCATAATAAGGTGATATACTGTACTATAAACCCTTCCACAAACGGTATGTCTTGGTATTTTTCTTTGGTGACAAAGACTCGTAACAGTTACAAAGGGGAAAGGAATGGACTCAGTGCCCAGACCTACCTACAGATTCTCACTGCTCAACACCCTCTCCCCTTATTTAAAACGAAAATCAACCCCATCTTCTTTAAAGAAAGCTGAAATCACTAAGCTTTAATTTTCCTGATAGAGAATATTTCATGGTCTGACACCCCCTCAGAATCCAGCAGATTTCTCCTGTAGTATTAATCCTGAAACCACAGAATCCCAGACTGGTCTGGATTAAAAGGGACCCCCTAAAGCCCATCCAGTCCCACTCCTGCCATGGGCAGGGACACCTTCCACTCTCCCAGGTGGCTCCCAAGCCCTGTCCACCCCGGCCTTGAGCACTTCCAGTTCCACAACATTTGAGTCCTCGTGTCAGATCCTGGCTTTGATCCAGGCACAGGAGCTGTCCCGCTGTCCCTGGGGATCATTGGAGAAGTGTCTTGGTGAGGCACATGAAGTCCATAAAAGCAAAAAAACCTCCCAAATTTGGGTTAAAGCAGCAGAAGTTTGAGCAGGTGGATTTTAGTCCAGGTCCCATTCCAGTTCATTCTCCCACACAGCCCTTGTTTTCCTGGTTCTTTCAAACGAGGATGAAGGGACACTTTTCAAGCAGACACATGGCACTGTCCCCAGAGCTGAGCAAAGCTCACTCCCCTTCCAGCCAGCCCAGACCACGCTCTGGCTTTAAGGCTTGTTTACACCCCCACAGAGCAGATCCAATCCACATGGCAGTTTTTAGCCAAACACATTTGGATAAACTCTCAATTAAGATGCAGCGAGGCTGTATCAAAATATTTTACATCTGCTACGTTTACTTTGTGCACTTAGTTGAAAATTCTACCAAAAAAGCAATTGAGTTTTCCTGGCAGGTTTTAGTCTGTATAAAACCACTCTGTCTGTTCCTCACTGGAACAGTTTCTGCTCAGGAAAACTAAACCCCAAAGTGCGTGTTTGCATGACTTTTGTCTTCTCTCTAACAGCAGTTACAAAGTCCATTTCAAGCTTCACAGCTTTAGAATATCTGTAAGTTAAATACATCTGATCATGCCACTTATCTCCAATTTATCACAACCTGAAGGATCCTTTACAATAAAGCCAAGTAATATTATCTTTCTCCCTGTTTTAATTCATGCAAAATACATTGAGATTGTATTTGTAAGAATGGCCCTTTATTACATAATTACAGAATCTTTGAATGGTTTGAGTTGGAAAGGACCTTAAAGACCATACAATTCCACCCTCCTCCCATGGGCAGGGACACCTTCCACTATTCCAGGTTGCTCCAAGTCCCATCCAACCTGGCCTGGAACACTTCCAGAAATGGGGCAGCCACAGCTTCTCTATGCAAGCTGTGCCAATTATCCCCTTTAAAGTCAAAATATTTAAGTACCAATATCTGGCCTGGCTGCTGAGACTGTTCTGAAGATGTGCTGATAACTACTGTAGTCAGAGGAGTTTTTGAATAAAAGCAGGATTAGAGAAAACAGTATTTAAACCAAAGAGCAAGGACTTCCACAGTGCATATTTCAAATATCCAAACCAGTTACAGTCAGAGTACCAATGTTTCAAACACCCCCTGTTCCCCCCCTAAGCAATATTCCTTTCTCATGCCATTTATTGATTTTAATTTGCCATTGTTAACTATACTCTGGGAAAACATTTCCTCAGGTGTTACCACTGAAGTGCCAACACTCTAAAATAGAGTAACAAACACAAACCCACAAAATAAAACGGAAACGAGGGACACTGGGCCAACACCCCCAATCCAGATTCACACACAATTACCACACAATTAAATGGGAGCAAAAGAATGATGAAAATATTCAAAACGCCCAAAGTTTGCTTTGTTAAAAAAATTAGGCTAAAGGGCTTTAACTTCGTGCTGTTCAGTTTACTCTTTTGATTGCTTTACCACTATGTAAATCAATTTGTTAATGTTCCTTACAAAATGCATGAGCCAGTTATACTGACAAACACACAAAGCTCATTCGTAATTAGCAGTTAATTAGTACGAAGGAACAGATGCTGTTAGAGTTTCAGCAGGCGAACAGGTTCTGTAAACAATGCTTATAAATCTAAATGAATTTATTAACCACAATGCAACTGTCAACGTTTTGCTGGCAACCATACAGATATAGTGGAATCTCCAAAACATCTTTACAACGTATTAATAATCATTGTGTCAACCCAGGTCTATCAGGCAGCCTCACTTGCTAACTGTCATGAGCTTCCTACTTAATCTTCTTATGTCACTTCTCAGGACTAATTCCTCATGCCCCAGGAGGAAGAGCTGCAGCCACCAAAGCCAGCCCAGATGTGCATGGATTCACCTCCAACACAAAAAGGCCTTCTCCCATTGCTTCCCAGGGCAAGACCATCATGCTGGATGGCACCTGGCCCAGTGGATGGTGTCCCTGCTCATTTGAGGTTTTGGTCTAGGTGATTCTCAAAGGTCCCTCCCAACCCAAACCGTTCTGATTCCAGATCTCACCCAGTGAAAATAAGTAAAGGCCAATTCTTCCTGCTCTCCTACTTCAGAGATGTCCCCCCCATAACAGTGCTGAGCTGCTGCTGACACAAGGGATTGCAGGGAGTTTTGAGAGCTCAGAAGAAGTTTAGGTTGGATATCAGGGAAAGGCTCTTCCCCCAGAGGGTGCTGGGCACTGCCCAGGCTTCCCTGGGAATGGTCACAGCCCCGAGGCTCCCAGAGCTCCAGGAGCATCTGGACAACACTCCCAGGTGTGCACAGTGTGGGATTATTGGAGTGTCCTGTGCAATGCCAGGGCTTGGACTGACAATCCTTGGGGTCCCTCCCAGCTCAGGATACTCTGATTCTGTGGTTATAAACTCATGCACTCAGCCACTGACTGATACCATCATCTTGTGGGGCTTTTTAAATCACCTGGATAGATGAAGGTGGCTCAAATAAAGAGACTGCATCTTGTAAAGCATTTTCTAGATGCTGTTATTGAAGCACCACCTTGAGTCAGAGGCTTTTGGCCAGGGACCAGCTTGGAGCCTTAGGGCAACAGTGAAGATCTCTCAGTGCCCTCACTGCTGTCACTCCCTGCACGTCACACCGACGTGCCACCCTGATATATTGCACCATTTCAGCACTGGAAAATTCTAATACATTCTTTGAAGTTGTATTATGGCTTTTTTTATTGATGTTCCCTTTTACACCTCCATTGCTTTCACTCATTCCCTCCTCCTCCTCCTCTCCACGGAAGCACTCTGACACCTCTTCCCCAAGTTCTGTCCCACAGATTTGCAATATCCAGCACACAGAAGACGATGAGAACATCCCAAATGTATTAAATCCTCCATAGCCTCACCAGACAGACTGCTCGGCTTGCTTCCTGTAGGCTCCAGCCCTACTCACTGCGTTGTTACTGGATCCAAAATGCTAGAATTTGGGGGAGCCCGTTCTCTGCTGACACCCAGCACCAGGTGTAAGAGGAGAACGTTCATGGTAGAGCCTCAGAAAAATACAAGTACTCTCTCCCTTCTCCTGTGAACACTGGAAAACAGATCCTTGACTGGTTTATCCTAAAGAGCAGCACCTGGTCATTTTATACAACAGGGATTTCCCTCTCTCTTTTAAAAAAAAGTATTTTAGATAAGAGAAGCTCTTTCCCTACTATTCCTGCAGAGGCTGATAAATCTCCTGGCACTCTCCTCCCTGCTTCCATTCTCTTTCCACAGTCTCTCCAAGGATGCTTTACCTGATCAACACTCTATTCCAGACAAAAGCTGGAATGTCTCCTCCTGAATCTTAAGGATGAGCAAGAGCTATGATCACACCTGGTGTGTCAGGAAAACCTCAGCTGCTACTCAAACTCACAAGTTTATCCCTGTCTCTTTCAAGAAACATCAAGAGCATTACATTTGGATAGGATTTTAAATTAATGAATAAATAAATAAGGAGGATGGAGTTGAACACTCATTGGCAGTTATAAGCAATCTATGACCTCTTATGGCATTAACGTATAAAACATTTAGGAAACACATTTATAAAACATTTAGGAAACATAAAATTTCCCTTATGTTTTTAAAGCTGGTGATCCTGCTGCTTTCCATCATTGCCCTACAAGGCACTGTTCTCTTTTGCTCACTTTGAAGGCTGGGTCAGACAAATAAATGGAATATTATGCTTGAAATTGTGTGCCCCCTGCCCAAACCAACACTAATAAACATTTAAACCCACCCTTAGCTCCAGGCCACAGCCATAGGAAGTAAAAAAAATGATGCAAAGTTAATTTCTCTGAAAAGTTTATTGATAATATTTAATTTATGGATCCTTAAGTAAATCTGTGGAACAGCTGTAGAGGGCTCACCTTGGTCTAAGAATGCTTGGGACTATCACTGTATGAAAGTCCTGAGTATTTAAAGTATTTAGAGATAAAATAAGGATATTTTATAGGTGGTGAAACAGAAAACTCTTATTTTAGGGGACTAATTAAAAGAAGCATATTAGAAAATTAATCTTGATAATTAATCTTTGATAAGCCAAAGGCCCAAACTCTAGCTCCTTCCTGCAACCCTCAGACATCTCAGGAAGAGAAACCAGCAGACTCCAGAAAGTAGGAGGAAGCAGATGAGATGATCCAGTGGGACAAACTGATGGATGCATGAGGAAAAAGAGGAATTGTCTCAGAGGGGCTGAGGCTCATGCCCAGGTCTGCCTGCTGTGGCCAAGGGGCAGAAGGGGCCGTGCCCTTGGACTAGAAACCAGATCCTTGGGCAAGGGAAGGGTTTAACACCCAGAGCTCCCAGCTCCAGATGTCCAAGAGAGCTTTTTACTGCTATTTTATTCCAAATTCTAAGGGCTACAGCTTTTCTTGGGATGGTATCTGAAACTCATCAACTGGAAAAACCCACAAACCCAGCTTTCACAGTCAAATTAAACATTATTCCAGGCAGGTACGTGGAGCTGAAGCCATTCTTCTGATGGAATGGCACATTTGATCTAATTGGAAAAAATATTTCAAGTGCACTGGGAATAGTCACTGTTAACTGAATGCAACAACGAAAAAGGAAAAAAGAGCATGCAGACCCCAGGGAATTACCAAATCAATTAACAACTAATTCAGGAACTAATTTCTGTATTGCCTCTTAGCACAAAACTGTATCTTTAATTTCTCCTGCAATAAGCATCACCATGATAGTCCTAACACACTCTGACGCTTTAAATGAGTTTACAAGTATCTCTTTTTGATTGGCTATATAACATTATTTCTTCACAGTTCAATGCAACCATAGCCAAGTGCTCTGAAATATTTAATTATACCGGTAGCGACCAGTTAACAATTTACAGAACCACAATGAGTACAAAACATTTTATAACTGGTAATCAGCTAATTAAAAAAAATAAAAGCAAAATGTGTATGTTCTGATTATAAACAATTGAGGAGGAATTACACAGAAGATTTCAGCACTAAGAGTATTTGGCTCAAAACCGTAGCTTGGTGTTTGTACAAGCTGATCTGGAGACTGATTACTGTGATTAGACAGACATGTGACAGTGGAAATTACACCTCAAACGCTGGAGATAAATAAATCAAACCATGTCATCTGCCAGTTCCCTGTAAATCATGTCAGTCCTGACTTTGGGAAGCTGCTCCTTGGAGACACCCAATGCTGGCTTGCAAACAACAGTCTGCAAACCTAGCTGAGCATCAGGAAGGAAAAACACAAAGCAGAGGGAGTTTTGGTGAATGGTCCTTCCAGGACCAGAGAGGAGCCTCAGAGAAGGATGGAGAGAGATTTTTCAAAAGAGCCCTGAGAGACAGGACAAGGGGGAGTGGATTCAAATTGAAAGAGGGCAGGGTTGGATGGGATATTGAGAAGAAATTCTTTCCTGTGAGTGTGGTGAGGACCTGGTACAGGATGCCCAGAGAAGCTGTGGCTGTCCCTGGACCCCTGGAAGCGTCCGAAGCCAGTTTGGATGGGGCTTGGAGCAACCTGGGATAGTGGAAGGTGACCCTGCCCATGGCAGGGGATGGGACTGGATGAGCTTTAATCTCCTTCCAACCCCAAACCACTCAGGGATTCTCTGTTTTGGAGCAGAAGCAGCAGCACAGAGGCTGGGTCTGTGTGTCAGTGAAACAGGGGTTCAGTGCAGAAACACAAAGCTGTAAGGAAGAGAAGTAAATCCTGGGCTCTGTGTGCCCTCGACACATTTGCTGCCATCCTTCCTCTGAAATACTTTTGGCCCTTGCCTGCATTAGCCACTTCTATTTCAAAACAGAACCTGATGTTGAACTCAGACAGAAGAGAGAAGCCATCAGATGAGCCCTGGCACTCCTGGCTGTAGCATCATCTGTCTGTTGTACTCCTCTAGATGGTTTTTTTCACCCTGTCAGGTCAGATGAATTAAGCAGGAAGAGCTGCTAAGATCGTTGCCTGTTTGTTCTCCCTCCTGGTAGACTCCCAAGGAAACAATCTGCAGGCAGGAGAGCTGCTGCAAAGAGCATTTAGTGTCTGTGAGGACGGCGAGACTCAGATGTGACACTTGCCCGGAGCACTGCGGTGCTCTTGTGGGAGTGAGGATGACTAAGGACAGCACTCTGACTGACCAGATGTGGCAGATAATCCCTTTTCAAAACCTATTTCCAAGCTTGCTGAAATGCCCCAGCAGCTGGACAGACAGCTGCGGGTGTTTTAAGGGAAAACAGATTTCAGGTAGGATGATCTCATTAATGTCTCAGCTCAACAATAACATGAGCTTCTGACTTCTTCAGCTAAAAGCAAGACCAAGCTGGACTTGCATACTTCCTTCCAGGGTTTATTTAGAGATCCAACATAATTTAGCTCTGAAAGCAGCAGTCACACCATTTTCAAGGTGGCTTCAATTGAAGGTGGCTTCAGTGGAAAGACCAAGATAACAGAGTGCTGTGTGTTATTCCATGCAGGAATTGTGTAACTGGTGCTTGAACATCCCAACTAGGGCTAAAAATCAACAAAAAGGAGGTTAGGAAGTAGGAAATCACTAGTGAACCACAGGAAGTAGAAAAACACTGCTGAAACAGAGGCAAGACTGACCTACATCTGTAGGGAGCTGAAGAGAAGCAACAGGTTTTTTCATGCCAAGTTTGACAACTGATGAGAGCATCTTCAAAGTTACCCTTGCTGAGTTTAATGATTTTTTTTTTAATAGAATTCAGGTGTACATTGGGAAGTGCCAGTTGTGTTTATGCCCATTTTAAGGAAAAACTGCAACTTGTGAATCCAGGAACCAAACTCCTCTTTCATGATCAGCAAATCAGTGATGCCACCCCCATGTCTCAACACAAAAAATATTTCCCATTTTTAGGTCAGAGTAAAGGAAAAAAAAAAGACAAAATACCTAATTCCATTAAGATTACATTAATGTACTTAAATATGCCAAGCTGGCAGGCAAAGAAGGTCATTTGAAATATCACCTAAAAGTAAAGCCTGAATAAGATATTCCACTTTCTCCATTAATCCAGCCATTTGCAAACTGAGGGAAGGGAATGGATTCTGAAGTTCACCTTTGCAAGTCATGGATGGCAAATTTTTCACTGTGTCATCAATACAGCACTAACCATCAGAACATTTATTTCTAATCCAGGCTTCAAGTTTGTCACCCCTAAATGATGCAGGAATTTGGGGGAACGAGAGGTACAGAGTAAGCCAAGGGTGGAGGCAACCTGGCCAACATTGATTTTGGCCACTTTTTGGTAAAAGAACAGTCAAGGTTATATAGTTGGAGTATATAATGATGTGAGCATCTGTGATTAAGTGCAAAGGGCAAACAGAAGAAGGGCTGGGAGCAGAAAGTCAAGGCCAGCTCTTATGTATTTATTTACACTCCAGTCTGGGGGGGATGGGGGAAGGACAGAGGAAAAAAAGAATAAAAATTAAAAAAAGAAAAAAAAAAGAAAAAAAAAAGAAAAAAAGAAAGAGCACACAGCTGCCATCCCAAAAACAGACCTCCCATCTGCCACCCACGATTTGCATGTCACCTTCTCCAGGCTCATTTGTACTTCATTAACTGCCATTGACTTAACAAGATTTATGCAAATGACACCATAGGAGCTCGCTAACTCCCACTGCAATCAAGTGATTATGTATGTACAATTCTCCACAGCAATGAAAAATTAATACATGACAAGCCCCCTCACCGCTGAGCTTCTTGCTTTTATTTTTCTTGTTGTGTGTGGTTTTTTTTTTAGATTTGAATGTGCCCTACTGATAAAGATTTCCCAAACCCACAAAAACCAGAGTGATTTTCCCAAAACGCCACAAAACCTCCCATCCTAGAAAGTCAATTCCCCAAAAGCGTATAAGCCCAATGTGTACTTCAAAATATTCTTCAAAATATTCACTCAGGCCACCAGGAACGAGTCTTCTTTTCCAGAATAAATGGGTTTGGAGGGAGGATTTTCCAATCACAGCAAGCCATTTGCTTTTAGTGTATTATTAGCAATGCTACAGAAAATAGCTAAAATATTCTTAGCTGAAGCACCTCTTTCTCAGAAGTACAGAACTTCCTATGGATTTTCACTTGGAGCCAATGTTGTTCAAGACTTTTTCTGACTCTGTTTGATTTGCACAAGATATTTAAATAGCACACAAGTGAAATTTTGTGTAATTTTTTTAAAAATTCTGTCATTCCCAGTTCTTGGCAGCTGCTAAAAGTCCAGGATTTAAGGCATGCTAATATAGCTGTGCATGGAGAAGGTATTGGTACTACCCCAGGAAATCTGCCTTCCCAAAATTTCACTCACTTTAAGAGTATTTTGGCAGGAGTGAGCAGCCACCCTCTAAATTACCTACATTTTGGGTTTCTGCTGGGAGCAGGAAGGGTTGTCAGGACAGTTTTATATGGCTTAGCCCAATAAAACCAAATTTAGCACTGCACTGAAAAATCAGCTTTACCATGTAGAAAGGACACAGAGAATAAGAACATTGACTCTTTTTGACCAGGCTGCTCTGAGCTAAGGATAAAGCCCTGAAGGAATGAGGTATTTCCCTGGAAGGAAATAGGTTATTCACAATTCTACCTCGTTCATGGAATCCTGAGTGGTTTGGCTTGGAAGGGACAGACCTTAAAGTCTCTCTCATTCCAACACCATGGGCAGGGACACCTTCCCCTAGACCAGGCTGCTCAGGGCACCATCCAAACTCTCAGGCATTTCCCTTCAACTCACAGGGATTCAGGCACCAAGAACAGGAATGCAGGAGCAGGTTGCAACTCCTGGCTTCTCTTGACCAAAACCCCCTGGCAGCTGTGCAGGTCCATACCTGGGTCCCACAATGATCAGCAACTCTTCCACAGCACTGGGACAGATTTTTTTCCTCAAAACCAGAACATTTCCAGCCTCCAAGTGTCGCCCTGGTTTTACAGGGCCCCATAAGTTGTGACACTGTAACTGTAGTTTCCCATACTTTTCTGTAAACATGGTCCTTGTTTTTCTTAACCAACCAGGATTGTTTTGCACTTGTGGAATTGTTTTTCATTCCTTTCCCTGGGGTAGAGAAAGATGATTGACCATGTCTTTGTCCTGTAAACCTTCAGGGGTGTTGACCCTTTTCACCAATCCTTGATTCTCTTTAGAAACGTATAAAAATAGGTAAATAAAAAAGGGCAGGGCTTTTGGTCGGGCCTGCCTGGAGAATCAACTGCTGCTCTGAGACCCACGTGTTTCTTCTGTTGCCAGCTGTGCAACATCCAAGGAACTTGCTTTGGTTGGAGGTTTTATCATTTGTTTGTATGATGTTGTTTGGTTTGGTTTTGTTGTTTGGGGTTTCTTTTGGTGGAGCTTTTTTGTTGGTGTTGTTGTTTAGTTTTATTCTCCCACAGAAATCCTGGAAATGCTGCAGCCTGAAAACAGATTACTCTTTCTATTCCCAAGANCTTCCCCTAGACCAGGCTGCTCAGGGCACCATCCAAACTCTCAGGCATTTCCCTTCAACTCACAGGGATTCAGGCACCAAGAACAGGAATGCAGGAGCAGGTTGCAACTCCTGGCTTCTCTTGACCAAAACCCCCTGGCAGCTGTGCAGGTCCATACCTGGGTCCCACAATGATCAACAACTCTTCCACAGCACTGGGACAGATTTTTTTCCTCAAAACCAGAACATTTCCAGCCTCCAAGTGTCGCCCTGGTTTTACAGGGCCCCATAAGTTGTAACACTGTAGCTGTAGTTTCCCATACTTTTCTGTAAACATGGTCCTTGTTTTTCTTAACCAACCAGGATTGTTTTGCACTTGTGGAATTGTTTTTCATTCCTTTCCCTGGGGTAGAGAAAGATGATTGACCATGTCTTTGTCCTGTAAACCTTCAGGGGTGTTGACCCTTTTCACCAATCCTTGATTCTCTTTAGAAACGTATAAAAATAGGTAAATAAAAAAGGGCAGGGCTTTTGGTCGGGCCTGCCTGGAGAATCAACTGCTGCTCTGAGACCCACGTGTTTCTTCTGTTGCCAGCTGTGCAACATCCAAGGAACTTGCTTTGGTTGGAGGTTTTATCATTTGTTTGTATGATGTTGTTTGGTTTGGTTTTGTTGTTTGGGGTTTCTTTTGGTGGAGCTTTTTTGTTGGTGTTGTTGTTTAGTTTTATTCTCCCACAGAAATCCTGGAAATGCTGCAGCCTGAAAATAGATTACTCTTTCTATTCCCAAGAAACAAGAGACAGGACAAGAAAAAACAGCCTCAAGTTGCACCAGGGGAGCTTCAGGTTGGATATTAGGAAAAATTTCTTCATGGAAAGGGTGGTCCAGCCCTGGCACAGTTGCCCAGGGCAGTGGTGGAGCCCTCATTCCTGGAGGGATTGAATATCCATGAGGATGTGGCACCTGGGGACATGGGTTAGTGGCAGCCTCGGCAGTGCTTGTTTAAACACTGGACTTGGTGATCTTAGAGGGCTTTTCCAACCTTAATGACTTAATGATTCCATTTGCCACAGAGAACATCACGATGGAAGGGGTTTCTCATCTCAAGAAGAACAGCAGCACTAAAGAGTTTTAGGTCGAGAAGTTCCCTTTCACATCACTCCGTTTTATTCTCAGTTAAGGCATGAACTAAAATGAAATAAAAGACACCATCTTTCCTAGCAGGACTTTTGTCCGAGAAGGACATGTTCCCCAAAGATTCTGTCATATTTGGTACACAAGGAAGGCTGCAAGGAGAATTCTTCCACCCAGAAATTCCGGATATTGCAGGGGATATTTTGTTACAATGCACTGTAACACAATCACACTTACAATGTTTATCTTGCAATACTCTTCCTACAAGTGCATTTTAATCAAATTAATTCCATACAACAGCATTTTAGGAAAGAACAGTACATACCCCTGGAATACATATTGGCACATCTACTCCTCAGTTCTACACTCTCAGCTGCACTTTTGTTTAATTAGCATTACCCAAAAGGATTGCAGCCGGTCTAACCCATCCTGTACCATACAAAAGCTGTAGGAAAATAAAACTGCAGCTTGCTTTAAATGCCTGGAATCTTCTCCCCTGAACGCAGAGCCAAATACTGAGCTCCTCTGCTTTCAAACTGCTCTTCTAGATTGCAGTGTGCTTGATTAAAATTCGCCTACTGGAGATTCACACATGACACCATTTTTGCTGCCTGATGGTCCCAAAAGGTCTTTTAGAATGACTAAGAAGAAAAATCACTGCTAATAGTTAAGGGTAGAAAATCAACTCCTCCTCACATCCAGAAATAGAGAAGAAACATGAAACACCCCAAAATATATAAATCCAGCTCCACACAGGACATCAAGGGCTACATGGCAGCACAAGGCATGGACTGAGGGAAGATTAGGAGAGGCAAGTGAGCCTCTGGAGTGCAGGAAAGACACCAAAACAACTGGAAAGAAATGCGTGGGAAGAAAATCAGTGGAAAAGGAAGGGAGCTTATCTCTAGCAAGGCAACTCTCACACATGAGTAAACACTTGCAAACACTAACACAGAAACTGTGTGTGGAGTGTTCCATGGGAACATGGAGATCTCAACCACACAGATCCAGTGCCATTTCATTTCAGAAAGTAAATCATCATTCCCCAAACACTTCCCATCCAAGGCTGGCACTGCTCTTGCCTTTCAAAGGAGTGTTCTCAGCCACAATTTAGCATCGAGTTTCCAGGCTAATGAAAGTGCATCTAGGCTAGTAAAAACAGACCAAAACAAATCCTGGGCTTCGAGTCCTGTTGTGTAATGAGAAAGTTTAATTAAGGCCACACATTACAGCTGTAAACGTTCTCTTATATAATAAGGTCTAAATGAAACTGAACCTAATCAAAGTTACAATTCCTTCATTAGCAAATTACAAACAAGAGCGCGCAGCTGACACACCGGCCATGATTATCACAACTAATTGCCTCGTTGTTAGGGAGCAGCCTGGAACCGTGTTCAGATGTCCGTCTGTGGCAGCAAATTAGGGCCACATCAGGCTATTCCTGCGATCACAAGGGGCTCTTGTCGAGCGATCTGATTTACCCTGTGCCTGGCAGCACTCGGCCCAATCAAAGCCCCCTCTACAAAGGCAGCTTTGAAGCCAGCACAGCCTAGAAACCCGCTCCATATGCAGGCCGGCAGACTGCACTTCATTAGGCCTGTTGTCACATTTTTTCCCTCTTCTTATTCTAATGATCCTATTTTAATACACACAGGAACCTCTCCTAATTGATGTCAAGTGAGTGACTTCCACATTCATCACGGGTGCACATCAAACGCCGCGCGGCCCGGCACGGACCCGAGGTGTGTCTCCCAACTATGGAAAGCAGGGAAGGGAAAAAAAAATACAACTATTTCGGCATTACCTGTTTAATTGGGATTGCACGGCCGCTTCCAATGCTGTCTGTTCTGCTCTCCAGGACCTTCTTCTCTTTGTCTGGGTCACTCCCTTTCCGAGACTGCAGAGCAGAAAAGAAAAGTTTGTGCTCCATCAAATGCCTTTTTTTTTCCTGAGCAATTAAAAATTAATTTGGCAGGTGAATGTAGGCTCAAAAGCTGCGGGTTGGATCTATGCAAGTACACAACCATCCTAAAATCTGAATAAACTTCCCATCCACCACCCATAAATTCCAACCATCCACTAGTTTGAAATGCANAATGCCTGGAATCTTCTCCCCTGAACGCAGAGCCAAATACTGAGCTCCTCTGCTTTCAAACTGCTCTTCTAGATTGCAGTGTGCTTGATTAAAATTCGCCTACTGGAGATTCACACATGACACCATTTTTGCTGCCTGATGGTCCCAAAAGGTCTTTTAGAATGACTAAGAAGAAAAATCACTGCTAATAGTTAAGGGTAGAAAATCAACTCCTCCTCACATCCAGAAATAGAGAAGAAACATGAAACACCCCAAAATATATAAATCCAGCTCCACATAGGACATCAAGGGCTACATGGCAGCACAAGGCATGGACTGAGGGAAGATTAGGAGAGGCAAGTGAGCCTCTGGAGTGCAGGAAAGACACCAAAACAACTGGAAAGAAATGCGTGGGAAGAAAATCAGTGGAAAAGGAAGGGAGCTTATCTCTAGCAAGGCAACTCTCACACATGAGTAAACACTTGCAAACACTAACACAGAAACTGCGTGTGGAGTGTTCCATGGGAACATGGAGATCTCAACCACACAGATCCAGTGCCATTTCATTTCAGAAAGTAAATCATCATTCCCCAAACACTTCCCATCCAAGGCTGGCACTGCTCTTGCCTTTCAAAGGAGTGTTCTCAGCCACAATTTAGCATCGAGTTTCCAGGCTAATGAAAGTGCATCTAGGCTAGTAAAAACAGACCAAAACAAATCCTGGGCTTCGAGTCCTGTTGTGTAATGAGAAAGTTTAATTAAGGCCACACATTACAGCTGTAAACGTTCTCTTATATAATAAGGTCTAAATGAAACTGAACCTAATCAAAGTTACAATTCCTTCATTAGCAAATTACAAACAAGAGCGCGCAGCTGACACACCGGCCATGATTATCACAACTAATTGCCTCGTTGTTAGGGAGCAGCCTGGAACCGTGTTCAGATGTCCGTCTGTGGCAGCAAATTAGGGCCACATCAGGCTATTCCTGCGATCACAAGGGGCTCTTGTCGAGCGATCTGATTTACCCTGTGCCTGGCAGCACTCGGCCCAATCAAAGCCCCCTCTACAAAGGCAGCTTTGAAGCCAGCACAGCCTAGAAACCCGCTCCATATGCAGGCCGGCAGACTGCACTTCATTAGGCCTGTTGTCACATTTTTTCCCTCTTCTTATTCTAATGATCCTATTTTAATACACACAGGAACCTCTCCTAATTGATGTCAAGTGAGTGACTTCCACATTCATCACGGGTGCACATCAAACGCCGCGCGGCCCGGCACGGACCCGAGGTGTGTCTCCCAACTATGGAAAGCAGGGAAGGGAAAAAAAAATACAACTATTTCGGCATTACCTGTTTAATTGGGATTGCACGGCCGCTTCCAATGCTGTCTGTTCTGCTCTCCAGGACCTTCTTCTCTTTGTCTGGGTCACTCCCTTTCCGAGACTGCAGAGCAGAAAAGAAAAGTTTGTGCTCCATCAAATGCCTTTTTTTTTCCTGAGCAATTAAAAATTAATTTGGCAGGTGAATGTAGGCTCAAAAGCTGCGGGTTGGATCTATGCAAGTACACAACCATCCTAAAATCTGAATAAACTTCCCATCCACCACCCATAAATTCCAACCATCCACTAGTTTGAAATGCATTTGGGTTTAAAGAGTTACAGTTTCACTGTCTGAAGACCCAGAACATCAGAGGACACTTTTCTGAAGTTTCCAACAGTAGCTCCAAAGGGAAATGAAGGTGCCATCTCCTCATTAAAAAAATGTAATATACCCATGCATGCATTTAATTCACACCTGTGTGGTCCTTAGAAATGTCAGCAACTATTTAGAAATATGATTTGGTAATGCTGGTTTTGACCATATGGACTTTAACTTACTATTTTTTTCTGCTCTGGGATTGTTAGGAAGTTGAAACTGCAAGAAAAACCAGTGACTGATGCTGGGAAAAGTTATCCGAACACAATGTGGAAAAATTAGCACAAGGAGAATTTTACAAGTGTCTAAAACCTGAATTGCTTTACCCTGGCTTTCTTTAAGGCTGGAACTGCTGCAGGAGGAAAGTCACAGCACTCACTTCATAACTTTATCAAGTTATATGGGAATCTGAAGAAGTTATTCAGATCGCAGCCCGTTATTGCGACAGAACACTGTGATTTTGACAGATTTATTTTATTACAAAAAGAAGACCTGAGAGTCATCCTCCTTAATAACTGCGCTGACAAGTGACAACTTCACTTCATTACTTTCCAATGGGAACATTACTCACACCATATCAGGAATGGGAAAACGTTTTCATGTGCTTCCTCACTCAGTGACGAGGTATAAAAGGAGCCCATTTGGGGTGAAAACCCCAGAAAGAGACGCTCGGAACACCGAAATCAGGAGGACAGTCAGGATTGTGGATCGCTAATGCCCATTTCCCCCATCCCACAAAGGGGTGGGAGGAAGGAATAAACCCCCAGAGCAGCTGCCCTCGGGGGTGAGAGGAGTGGAGACAGCGAGGAGGACTCCAAGTAAGAGCATTCTAAGGAACACACTCGCCCAGCGGGGATCCTGTGCTGCCGGCCCCGCTCCACCGGGAACAGGCTCCTATCACCAGTTACTATGGTTTGGGGCAATGGAATGACGTGCCGGGGAATTAAACAAAGAGCAAATGAAAGCAAGCAAAACAAGTGGGAGGGATGAAATCCAGCGTGCAGGATAAGCATTGTTCCCCGTCCTTCAAGACAGATTTCTGCCTCTGGAAGTGCCACTTCCCAAGAATACAAGGCAAAACAAAGCTTCAATGGCGCAAAACGCCCGTGACATTGTAAAGAAACGCAGTGAAGGTGCCCAAATCCTTGGGAGGGGAGTTGTCAACTTGAATGTTTCTTTTACATCTGACTTTTTTTAGAGAAAGGACCCTGCCTCTGAAATGCAGGCTCAATATCTACACGGTGTTTTTCGTTTCTAGTTTTAAAATCATCACATTCCCTAAAAGGAACTGGAAATCACAAGCTGCACGTGGAAGGGAAATATCTCCGTGCAAGATGCCAGAAGTACAGAAACGTGGGGATTTCTGTAAAGCAAATTCCATTCCAGCCGCTGGTAATCACAGAATCCCCAATGTTTTCCAGGGGAGAATCTTTGCACGCTCCGCTATTTATAAAGATAAATTGTGCAGTGAAACAGAGATCTGCTCTTTTATGCTTTTTTACCTATGACACACACAATATGTCTTATATCCTACAGCAGAAAAAAACACACTCCAAACCACACAGTAGCAACACTTCCCAGGACGAACTTCTGATGGTACATCTACACATTAAATGTTTCTCTTAGAATTCAGTGCCAGCAAACCAGAAAAAGTCTGCAGGAATTAAAACACTGGCACGAATATAATTTGAGTGATTTGCCCTTTGCACTGGAAGTCATGCACAGACGTAATCCATGTAAAACTTGTCCCAAGATGTCACATCTGAGCTTGGGCACAACCAGACCCAGATGAGCAGTGCAGAGCACCCCAGAAGTAAAAATACTCATCTATAACAGCAGATACTGAGACAGAGAGCTCATTTTAAGTTTGAAAAATTCCCTTGTCATTCTGTAAATATATAATAACACTGTAATAAATCAATAATGCTGAATGTGAGAAAGGAGATGCACCTTTCTATGCCAGAAATTCCCTTGTCCCATATGGGATCAGACATGATTAGAATCAGCTCCTTGCTCAGTGAACCTCATAAACGCATTGTAAATCCTCACCTGCCCTATACAAGATTATTTGGTGGTCCCTGTTATCACACTGCCCAAAACAAAGGATATTAGCTCTTCTAATGTTTCACCTATTTTATCACTTAAGTGGAAAATCAGCTGCTGCAACAAGAGCTTTACAACAAACATTAATACTCAGTCAAAACTATCAGATGCTGCCTTTAATGCACAGAACATGTTTAAAATTCTCAACCCTATCTCAACTCAAAAACTGTAATTAAGAAGAATCAGATGTTTTCTACTTAGCCCAGTTTTCTTCTAACAACAGAAGATCTGAAGATCACTGAACAGATTACCCGTGCTAGATAACAAGGAGTGACTTGCAATTATTAAACAGAAATATATCTGATTCTGTAAGAGATAAAGGCAGAAGTGACTGGGAAGAGAAGCACAGCAAGAAACAGTAAAATATTTTAATTACACACTCTGTTCATAACTGCACAGAAAATACTGGTTATCTATTTACTCAACTAAGTAATTCCAGGTTATAACTTGGCACAAAATCTGGGTTACGAGCAGGGTGGGTGTTAACTACGTCAGGACATGGATTACAGGGCAACTCATTAAACAATCTCACTACACCCACCTTAAAAGACACAACTAATTCTGAAAAGCCAAATTATTATTATTTTTCCCAGTTATCAGACTGAAGACAACTATCAACACCCCCTGATATTAGTAAATATGGTTCTCATGAATTATCACAAACCAGAGCTTTAGTCTGTTTACAGCTGACTTAACATTCTTCTCAAACCTTTCCTGTGACTGTAGATGGGTCTGTTTTTCTCTCCTCCCTTTCTCAAATTTACAGCTGCTCCAAACGGAAGCATCCCCAATTCCCCAAATGTCAGCACCACCTCCAGAGCCCCGGCAGCACCTCACGCATCCCTCAGCCTGGACATGGATGGTCGGCGATGTTTCCAGGGATGCTGTGGCATCCCAGCTCTGCTCCCAGAGCTCTGACTGCTGCAGGTTTCTGGGCTGACACTGACATCTAGTGGGGCTGGGAACTCCAGAATTTTCCCACCAAACTCCAGAGCGTTCCCACCAACAGGAAGAAATCCGCATTATTGTTATCAAATATCAGCGTCAAAGTTGGGATATTTCTTCCCAGACCACTCATTTGATTGTTTTCCACCCACACACAAATGTATGATTTCCTCTCCTTTGCAAGAGTGGGAGATCTGGGTTTCAATCAAAAGACCTATGTTGGGATGGACACAGGATCTCTGGGGCTCTCTGCTGTCACTCAGAGCTCCAAAACGGTGACAAAACTTTCCACTGGCTGAAGGTGGAGAGCTCAGATTTCCCTCAGAGTATGAGGAAATGGTTTTATGGGGTTTGTATGTGGGAAGTGAGCATGAAATCACCTTTGGAATAAAATAAATAAATTCTCCATGTTGACAGGGAAGCTGTGGGTTCCTAAACACAACCAACGTGTAGTTACAACCCCCAAGGGTTTTTTTACGACCCACATGAGAGCCCACAGGGATTCTGAGTTTGCTCTGACCTGTGTGAACTGTCAAAAAACTGCTTACAAACCACAATTACACCTGCAACACGAACCCAGAGCTTTCAGCAAGAGGGCCAAACCAAGGAAATCTTCACTCAAATTTCACTAGAATCTCCCAAACTACTTCTGCATAACAAAGACTTGTCATGTTGCACCAGGCAGCTTTCTATTTCTTTTTTTTTTCTTTGATTTTGGGTTTTTTTGCCTCACAATGAAGTAAAAAACAGGAGATTTGGGAAGAAAAGAAGTCATTTTAATCTCCATCATCTTTTTTAACCCTGGAGAAGAAACCCTGGATCTGATTCTGTGTAGTAATAAAAGTAGCATGGGGTAGTTACAGAATAGTTTGCTTTGGGAAGGAGTTTAAAGCCCATCCAGTTCCACCCCTGCCATGGGCAGGGACACCTTCCACTAGCCCAAGGCTGCTCCAAACCCCATCCAACCTGGCCTTGGGCACTGCCAGGGATCCAGGGGCAGCCACAGCTTCTCTGGGCACCCTGTGCCAGGGCCTTCCCACCTTCACAGGGAGGAATTCCTTCCCAATATCCCATGATAACCCTGCCCTCTGTCACTGAAGTCCCATCACTCTTGGCTCTTCTCCCAAGTCCCTCTCCACCTCTCCTGGTGCCCCTTTAGGCACTGATAAGGGCTCTAAGGTGTCTCTGACGCCTTCTCTTCTCCAGGCTGAACAACCTCAAGTCTCTCAGCCTGTCTTCCTAGGAAAAGTGCTCCTGTTTAAGTCTCAAACAGAACCACCCAATGATAATTCCAAGATGTTTTTGTCTGAAGTCCACAGATCCTTCTCAGCAGTCCTGTGTGGACCAGAGCAGCACAGCTGCAGAGGGCTGCAGCTCAGGCTGTCCCCACAGCAATGGAGGGTCCCCTGGCTCACTCTGATGCCTTAGGATTCCAGCTTTTATATTTTTCAGATCCTGTGCTGCTTTAGTGCAAAATTCTGAAACTCCATAGCCTGTCAGCTGCTGTTCTCCCATTTTATTCAGACACAACAATTCCTTTCTGGGCCTGAAACTCAAGGACACCTTATTGTCCCAGGCCCCAAATTCCTCTCTGGGCCTGAAACTCAGGGACACCTCAGCGTCTCAGGCCCCAAGAGATGCAAACAACAGTGAACTGGGAGGGGGGGCAAACCTGGAGTAAATGACTTCATTACCTGAAGCTGTAATTGGTATGTAATTGGACCAAATTTATAACTGTGTGAAAAACTCATGACCATTGTCCACCTTGGGTGTAGCCTCTGGGAGGCTTCTGACTGCCCAAGGTGTATCTGTTGAAGGTCTTCAATAAACACCCACTTTTATTCTCTTAATTTTGTCTGACTTCTGTTTTAGGCAGCCACTCCAAGGCATCAACTCACCGTGAAGAGGTTGGACCGGCGCTTGGACTGTTTACGGACAGGAGTTGGAGTGTTGGCAGTGGGAGGAACATCAATCCGCAGCTCCTTCTGGCTGGTGCTTGGAGTTGATGGGACAGAGGAGGAATAATCACTTAAACTCCCTCCTCCATTACTGGTCTGCAAGGATTAAAGTGAGTTTTAAACAGTAGTACACTGCTTTCAAGAAATGACAATCCACAGCTCTATCTTATTTACTCCTGATTTACTCTGTATTTATGCAAAAGAGTATCCAGGGCTCAGGGGCTCAGCAGGGCTGCCCTACTGTCACTTTCCCACACATTTCCATTCCGAGCCTTTAAACATCTCCCCTGCCATTATATTTTAAATATTGAGATAGCTCTGTTTATACAGCAGGCATATTTTCATTCTACACAGTATAATCTTCGCTGGGTATCGACAGTTTCATTTGTTTTCTAGTGTACCAGTAAGCAAAGCATTGGGGAAAATCTTTCAAATCTGGATCTCTACTAAACTAAATTTCAACCTAAGAGGAAATACCCAGTGCCATGGAGCTGCACAGTTAAACCTACTCTGGAGACACCAGATCACTGAGAACTGATCAAGAAAATGAAAATAATTCAGCACTTTAAAATGGCTACTATGGGGTTAGATAAATCCCAACATATTCCAAGCATCACAGAATCTCCAGAGCACAGGGATAATCAAGTCCAACTCCTAGCCCTGCACAGGATTTGCTGAAGCCACTGGTACAAAGATACAAAACTTCTAAGTAAGATATTCCAATTTATTCAAGGCAGCCAAAACTGTGATGTTACATCCTAGTCCAGAAAGAAATAAAGCACTGAGCCTATAAAACAACAAATGAACACAGGTACAAATTCCTAAAAGCAGGAAGATGAGGCAACCAGACAGAACGGAAAGGACCAAAAGGAGATTAAGAAAAAAGTCTTATTTTTTCTTTAAAAGGATTTATTACACATAACATAAATGACTTAAAACATTATTAAAGGAGGAGATGCTCTGTGTGCTGATGGGGGACTGGGGCAGGACAACAGGGAAAATTCTGCCTGCTGGGGATGGAAGACTCAGCAGAGGAGCAGCAGCGGATGAAAGGGCTGGGCAATAACTCACATGTAGCTTTTGGGGTAAAAAGAAATGTCTGGAATGAACAGAGGAGAGGGAAAGTCCATTTTCAAAGCAGTCAAGTTTCCTAGAGGAAGTGAGGTGAGGTGGTAAGAAGGTATTTCCAGAATTCCTGAGGAGAAAGATGCCCAATGGGACTTCCCCCATGCTCCTTGGGGATCAAGATCTTGAGCTGCAACCTGCCAGGATGAGAAAGGAGACAACCCCTGACACCACCCCAGCTGAAGTCTCTCAGTGTTCCAAGTTCTCTTCTGATTCTTGCAGCTTTTCCAAAGCAAGGAGCAGAGGTGAAGGCACTGAAAGCAACAGAGGGGCCAGGGAGAGATTTCCTGCAACATTCCCAAGCACCAGAGGAAGCAGCAGCAGAATTGGGAGATGCGCATGAAACAGAGGAGATGAAGTAACATAATTCAAATGATCATTTTTAGTGTCCTAATGGAGAATGGTAACACTGGAGAGATGAGCATGACAACCTGGGAAGAAGTAGACTCAAGGACCTCGTATTTGCTTTTCCTGTCCCTGTAGCAGCTTGCTCCCAAACAACTGGATGTGCTGGAGATAAGAAGGGTGGAGTGGAAATCTTAATTTTTTTAAACTGAAATGAACAGATTTATATCCTAAGAGCCTACTTCCCAGGTGGAGAACACAAACGATTTCCTAAAATTTTACCTTTTCAATCCTCCATCACTTTACAGCATCATTTTACACTTTTTGCAGCTGTCTCCTGGATTTCTAGGTGATTTATTTTCCAGGAGCGAGTAACTCCTAAAGGAAAACACAAACCTGTTGGATATTCTATTCTCCAAAGACACAGAGAGTTTCTATAAAAGAAGTCCTGCAGGCTATGTTCCTCTTCTCACACACCAAGCCCAGAGGATTTTCAACTTGGTAAATAAAACTCCGAGGTGATTTCAAAATAAGCCACTGGCTGGAACAACGGGAAACACAACCAGAGAAACACTTGGAAATCACAGAATGGTTTGGGTTGGAAGGGACCCCAAGGATCATCTCATTCCAACTCCCTGCCATGTGCAGGGACACCTTCCACTGCCCCAGGTTGCTCCAAGCTCCATCCAGCCTGGCCTTGGACACTTCCAGGGATGGGGCAGCCACAGCTTCTCTGGGCAATCTGTGCCAGGGCCTCCCCACCCTCACAGGGAGGTATCTAAAATGCTTCTTCTAGTTAAATATTAGGTCAATTAGAAAGAGCCCTGTAAATACAGAAGGATTGTGATATATGTGGCAATATTATTAAATACACTATCATCCCNGCCCACCCTCACAGGGAGGTATCTAAAATGCTTCTTCTTAGTTAAATATTAGGTCAATTAGAAAGAGCCCTGTAAATACAGAAGGATTGTGATATATGTGGCAATGTTATTAAATACACTATCATCCCTCTTTTAGTTTTGGTTTTGACATTCCAGAAAATTTCCAAAAAGCTTACAGGTCTCACATACAATGAAATAATGGATGACCAAGCTGACTGCACTCTGCTTTTAGCAGTTTAATTGTTGTATTTGGACAATCATCTTGTAGTAAAAACTGTCTGGAGGCACTATGCAAACATAAATAATGCATCACTACAGATTTGCAGAGGGTAATCAGGGGCCAGCTCATGTGGCAGCCACACCTGAGCTGCAGCTTTGCAGTGGATGTTAAGCTCCACACCTTTCCTAAGAACAATGCAAATCTCTTCAGAGAATGACACTGCTGACCAGGAAACACAACTCTTGGCACTGCAGTCCACATGCATGGACACTGAGGGGCTGGAGTGTGTCCAGGGAAGGGTCTGGAGCCCCAGGAGGAGCTGAGGGAGCTGGGAAAGGAGCTCAGCCTGGAGAAAAGGAGGCTCAGGGGGGACCTTGTGGCTCTGCACAACTCCCTGACAGGAGGGGGCAGCCAGGGGAAATTGGGCTCTGCTCCCAGGGAACAGGGACAGGAGGAGAGGGAACAGCCTCAAGTTGCACCAGAGGAGATTTAGATTGGATATCAGGGAAAATTTCCTCACCAAAGGGTGTCTGAGGTCCCTCTGTCATAGAGGAATGCATGGAGACCAGACAGACATGGAAACATGGTGCCATTTTCAACATCCTCTCACAGCAGAAAATAAAAGCTGAATTCCAGGAAAGCCAGCCAGTGTGCAAATACAAGCAAGATTGCAGATTTCAAGGGATTACAGTCACTGGGAAAACAATCTTTCCATCTTTACCTCCAAAACTGGAGTTCACACCTAAGCTCACGCAGCTGGGGATTCCTGGCTGGAATCTGCACATCATACATTTGTCCGGAGAGGGGGCCTGGAGTCTGTCACATGAACAGCAATTACAGCTGTCGTGCCAAAGGATTTTCCAGCTGTTTTTACAACAGTGCAAACTCAAACCCAGGCCCAGCCCCAGGTAACTGCTCAGCAGGTTATGCAGCCCCCACACAGAGGCACTGAGGACCAAAGGTGGGCCCAGCTGAGCAGCCTCATGGGTTTGGGAACCAGATGATCTCCACTTTCAGGGGCTGGGCAGAGGAAACAGCCCTTTGGAACAGTTTTTATTGGCACTAAGTTAGTATCTTAAAAATGCCTTCCTGGTATGTCAGGTGTGGAGGACAAGCAACTTCTCTAGCACAGGGATGAATTTAGGGAAAAGGAATGCCTCCATGGGGTTTTGAGAAGGGAAAGGGAACTCGTGCTACTTTGAAATAAGACTTAGGCATAATATGCTTTTGTAGACCATGCTAGGAAAACAGTCAAGGGGTGGGGGAATGGAAGTTGGGATAGACAGGCAGAGCACACAGATATAGAAGTGACTGGTCTGTACTCATAAAAAGCAAATTAAAGACATTTTCCAAGATGCCCTGTGGCCAGTAAGAGGCCTCCAATCCACTGCACAACACCTCTTCCTCTCTAAACAACTCAGTCTCTCTCTTGAAGAGTTCCAGAAAGCCAGACAGTGAACTGTGATTGGAACATCTGAATGCATCAGACAGAATGCAAGTGATGTTGCACCATCCCTCTTGTTCACAGAGCATACAACAGTTTGGATTGGAAAGGACCTTAAGGCTAGTCTCATTCCAATTCCCTGCCATGGGCAAGGACACCTTCCACCAGATCAGACTACTCCAAGCCCTGTCCAACCTGGCAGACTGGAACCACAGAAGCCCTGAATGGTGCTAAGCCTTAGAATTCCCCCCTAGGTATGCTAAGGACTAGCCTGGGTAAGGTGACACTCAATACTTCTTTTTCTTCCTTCCTCTAAAGCCTAAACTTCTGACTGCAGAGTCATCTAGAGAGTTTGCAGGAGTTGGATCCCCAGGATGATCCAACCAGAGATGGAACAATATCTGACTTTATCTGAAGTGCTGTGTGTAACCAGTGCCTCTGAAGGCCTCTGCTCCTGCAGAGAATGCAAGTGGCAGGGCACTGCACTGATAACGGGCTTGATTCCTGGAGGAGATCTTCAGAGAAACATCATTATGCCAGGAGAGATGTTCCAAAGGGCAGGACACCAGCCAGTCTTCCAGCCAAGATCAGAGATGGCAAATCTTGCCCCAGATCATCTTAAACTTGGGATTGCAGTTGCAAAGTTCTTTTAAGTCTGGGATAAGGATTCAGCTTCCTTCCCTTAAACAAGGTCATACTGCCTTTAAGTGTAGCACAAAGGAGATATGACATGAAACAGATTTCTGGCCTCTACTTTTAGGCATGACATCAGTCTCAGAAGAGAGACATCTTTGACTGGTGATGCAATTGCCCCTTTAGGTAATTATGACACCTGGCAAAGGCAGTAAAGAACATTATTTCACTTTTACTGAAACAGAATCTAGGGAGCCTTATCACAAAAGACACCTTGCCTCGATTTTCCCAAACAGTTCTTATCACTGGCAAGAAGTTTGCTACACAGGTGATGGTACTGGTCTAGAATTTGGTGTTTGTTGTTGACCTTCAAACTAGACTCGGGTAGGAAACCAGTGAGCCCCCAGATATTTGATGTCCTTCATCAAAAAAAGCTTCATTAACAAGAAATGCCCTCAGAGAGGGTGAGTTTCAAGGCTTGTGGACCTGAACTGGTCAGAGACAGAGCTGCTGAGGAAACCTGGAAAGGGGAGAACCTCCTCCATGTGAGACCTCGTACTTCACCAGAAAGTGCCAGGGTTCTTCAGAAGAGCACTGCATCTCACTCAGCACCTGCTTTAGAAAGGGGGGTCTGAACTCCAGCATTCTCCTTGGGCTCATCAGCAAAAACCACAGCCACAATCTGAGGTCGTATCAGGACTTGGCTTGAAGCAGAGTAACTCGCAGCAAAGATTTTTATTAACACTAAACTGGCACTTGCATCTTTAGAGTTATAACCCAGTGGGAGAAGTTACTCCTTTCTGCCAAAAAGCAGGCACTCAGTGTGGGACAGAGGTCCATATTCACAACAAATCCTCACATGGGTGGCTCAAGACTGCAAAATAACCTTCAAAGACTTTGGCATATTATTAAGTTTAGTCTGAAAACCACACCAGAATGGCTGTGGTTATCTGACATCATTCAGTTTACATCCATCCCAACTGGGAATGCACACAGAGATTATCAGTTGACACTAGAAAACAAAGACACTGAGGAAAGGCATTGCCAGGGAAACACCAGGGAGAGTGTAACACATGTGGGTAAAACAGGTAATTTTGGTATCAATCATACGTTTCTAAAACTACCATCAAGTGTAAAATTCCAACTCTTTAACCACTGGGACACACCAGCTCAGCACAGCTGAGCGAGTGTAACCACCAAAAACACAGCAAGGGGATGTTAAACCACAGCACAACAAATCCTGCAACTGCAATGACTGGTCTACTTAGCCAAGCAGGCTGCTGGGTATCAATCAGGATGATCAAAGCAGGCTTATCAATCCAAGCAGGCTTTAAAGCCGAATTATTCTGCTTTACTGCTTTGTTTCTTGATATGAACTCAAGCAAATCTAAAAAAAAAATCACATATTGCTTCAAACTAGAGCATTACAAAATGGCAACTATCTCTGGAGCAGCAAAGAGCACCTGAAGTGGCATCAAATACATCAGAGATGAAATGAAAAGCAGCTTATCAGTTCCTCTGTCAAGCATTTATTTAGTCTGTACCTGGCTGATATGTACGGCAGAAACCTGGGCAGAACACACGGAGGAGTGGCTCGGAGAGTTGGGCAGAGATTTGCAGGGTCCGATGGAGAGCTGCTGCTTCTTCTTGGTGGAAACGATCTTCTGGGCAACTGAGGGGAAACAAAACAGCCAGGAAGGTAAGGCAGAGCACGCGTGGAGAGCAGGGCATAGCGGGAAAACACAGAATGAACAACACACAAACAGGGGGTATTCCACCATCAAAGCCTGCTCCAAAAATTGAGCGTGTTACAGGGAAGACAAAGGATTTTCCATGATGTTCCAAGTGAGACTCCAGCTTGGTTCTCCACATGACTCCAGCTTGGTTCTCCACATGGAGGATGAGACTCCAGAACTCGCATTCCACCAGGTGAGAACCAGAGGACTAAGGGAAAAAATTACAAAAACAGTAGGAATTCTGTACCAAGTTCCCTCTGCGTACATAATACCACACTAACAAAGCTTCATTTTCCATTCTTCTTTGGGATGTTCTCCTGACAGGCAGAAGATACCTCTGGTCTCAGCTGCCAAGGAATAAGATGGATTTCCCTTTTTCACCAGCCACTGCACCAGGGCAATCCATTCCGAAGCTCAAACCAAACATAACTGAATATTAGAACTGGTAACAGGTCCCTGACACAGAATAAATACCTGGATTGGTGGTGCCACACATGCCAGTGAAATTCTTTAAGGAAAGAAGCTGTATCAGGATTTCTAATTTTAGCTTTTATTCCTTAGCAGCAGCAGCACAGCTGGAAAAATGCCTAATTTGTTTTGCAATTTATTAAGACATTTTCTTCAGCACGGAAGGAAAAAAGGCATTTATGAAATGGGCCCAGGGATCAGAGTCATTAACATCTCTATACACAGCTTGGCAGACCCATAAAAAAAAAATCAAACAGAACTGTTGTGAAATGCAGCAACTTCCAAACCTCTCCCAAAATTTCTCAATTTAAACAAGTCAAACTATTTCAGAAATTCATCTCATCATACACTGGAACTTGAGCTCATGCTGCTAATTCAGCTAAAACCTTTAGAAAGAGCTCTTTTTTTGTCATAAATACATAAAAATAAAATTTGTTGCCACTTTTTAAGTCACAAATAAGAAACTAATGAAAATTTCAGTCTTTAGAAACAGATACTTGTGTAGTGGTTAATCAAAAATGCCACTAATTAAATTTGGCTTCCTTGTATGCAGCTTTCTTCAAGAAGGGAAGCACTTCATGAACTTGTAACAAGGAGTCTGCAGGAACCTGCAAAATCTCTACCAAAACCAGTGACAATTTTATTTGCATCTCCTTTAAAAGTTCCCCAGAAGCTCGCTGGAATTAAGCCAACAGAATCCAGTCTGTCTTGTCCAGAAAACACAAGAAGGTAATTGTGTAAATTCGAAGACTATTTTCTCTCACTCCATTACAGCACAGGCAGGGACAGTGTAAGCATAGTTTCTTCTCAAATGAATGCAATTTTAATAACAAACTGGTCTGTGGCTTATGTTTTCCATGTAAATGAATGATGGCATAACCATGATTTAGTGAGAATACATTGGATAAAGAATGGCTCATATATATGAAGAAGCAGCTTCATTAGTTACATCCCACCTCCAATAGGCTTCTTATCATCCTGAAAGGATGATATCAATTATTTTATCTTCCCCTAGCATATTGATCATAACCTTCATTCAGCTAATCATGTTTAAATTAAAGGGGAATATCGTAGCACTCCGTCATTTCAGACCCATTGGGTTATTGATCTGGAGCCTGGGAAGCCATATATTAAAATATTTTAAAACACATTAGCAAGTGAAGAGAACAAACCAAAGGCCAGATTTTAACATATGCACATGGATTTGCCTTCATTGTATGTGGTAAAGACCTAAATTAAGACCAAAACTGAACAAAAACAGCACATGAATGGAAATCACCTTGTCTGCAAAAGCTCTTGCTCTCACATGGGAGAGATAATTAGCCAAGGAAAATATTTACCTCTTCCCTGCAGTGTGAGTACAGAGGAGTCTGGGCACCCTGTGCCAGGGCCTGCCCAGCCTCACAGGGAAGGGTTTCTCCCCAATATCCCATCCATCCCTGTCCTCTGGCAGTGGGAAGCCATTCCCTGTGTCCTGTCTCTCCATCCCTTGGCCCCAGTCCCTCTCCAGCTCTCCTGGAGTCCCTTCAGGCCCTGGAAGGGGCTCTGAGCTCTCCCCTGGATTCTTCTCTTCTCCAGGGAAACAGCCCCAGCTCTCCCAGCCTGGCTCCAGTCCCTGGATCATCTCTCCATGGCCTCCTCTGGACTCACTCCAGCAATTTCACATCCTTCTTCTGCTGGGGGCCCCAAACTGGACACAAGTGGGGTCAAAATAAACCATTCCTCACCTCAAATTTCTTAGCTCCTCGCTCCATCAGAACAATGACAAAAAGAATAAAAAATTCAAGGAAGTTCTATAAAGTGAATAAAAAACTCAAGAAAGCAGAAATATTTTTACCCTGAGCCTTCAGGTTCTGTCTCATTCCAAAGCTGCTTCTAAACTCAATACTCTCCAAAAATATTTCTAAAACAGATGAATACTGACTTAATCTATGGGAGATATCAAAAATAATCCAGATAATGACAAGCATTTCAAAAAAATGATTCAATTGTCTGTACTTTTATATACTCAAGCTATCAATTTGGGACAGATTTTTATTGTAATATATCAGTAGTATGAAAAGCTAAACAAAATGTATGTGCAAAGTCAGGAACTCTTCTGCAAATAAACAGGGATATGCTGTGGATACTTAAGAGTTGTAAACAAGGAGAACTGATATTTAGCAAATATTTGGTCTTGTGAGGGGGAGGGGGTAGACAGGACGGGACTGATGCTTATTTTTTTATACATTTAAATTTAATTCCACGAGCCAGAATGACTGGGAGCTGCATTTTGCTTGAAGGTATTGATAATTAAAAGCATGTGAAATTCCCACTCCGAGCTGGGAGGGGAAGCTCTTGGCTTGAATGCCTCTTCTTCCATGCCTGACCTGGTGCACCACAACAAAATTAACCTTCCCACCCTCTGCCACTTCCATCTGAAATGCTACTTTTTGTTATCAAACCCACTCACTCCTCAGCATCGCCCGGATGGTTTGCAGGGAGCCCTGAGCAGGAGGGCTGGGAGCTGCACATCAATGTTTCCATGCTCCAGCTCTGCACATCTCTGTGCAAACCACTGTGGTTTCCTGGTGGGAAAAAGCGACCACGCTAATTTTCCTCAAGCAAAGCCCTACCATTCTCTCAGTGCAGCTCCAAGGAAGGCAGAGACCTGAGGGGAAAACACTCCCCAGGAGGAGTTCAAGGGCACAAGGTGAGAGCCTCATCCAGCTCCACATCTCAGAAAACTGGGAACACTCTGAAGCACCCAAAAGGTGAGTTGAGGGAAACCTCATCTAGGCTGAGACCTGAACTCTCCCTGCTCCTAAGATGGATCCTGGAAAACATCCAAAGGAATAAACAATCTGATCACTTTTCATTCCCAAAAGGCAAGGAATACAGTTATTCCTGTGCTCTCTGCTTTGACCAAGGAAAGCTTGGAATTTAAAAGGGAAGACTCTAGGCATACAGGATCCGTAACATCTGGTGCTACTCCTCTTCTCTGTGATCACAGTACAGGGTTGCTGCATGTTTTAGGAGATGCAAACACACTTCTCCGATTACCATTCATTTAAATCAAACCTGGTTTCTCATAAAAACCTGGGTAAGACTATTCATCTCCTCTGCACGTCCAAGAACGAGTAAACAGCAGGTTCAGTAAAAATCTGTCACTTTATGCAAAAGATGGGAATGCAGGATTTTGCTCCACTGATGGACAGACAGAAAATGGCTTTCAGTTGAAGCTGGAATTCTGGTGGCTGAGTGAAAAACAACAGGGAGAAACACTTGTTTAAATAAATACCTGTTTTAACTACTGGGGGGGAAAAAGGTGCAAAATTTTGAGTTTTGTGTGAGCAAGTATTTGCTTTTACCTTAAAAAATACAAGTGGAAGAAGTTAAGATATATAGCAGCTTACATTTTTACAGCAGCTGCCTTTTAGCTTAATATTCCATGTTTACAGGATAAGTAAGAGTTCAATAAAAGTAAATTTATTCCACAATTACATATTGCAGGAGAGGCAGTAATAACTACCAGAGCAAGCCCTAACCACAAATGGGAAACATTACATTAATGTAAGTAGCCACTATTACGGCCATTGTGCCTGTTATTTTAAATTCAATCCATTCTCTAGGCTAAACAACCTTTCTATGTCTCTGTTTAAAAGGAGAGCTTGGCATCCCACGTGTCAGGTGTGACAGAGAAACAAGTGCTGGACAATTCTAAAGGTGGGGGTTTGGAAACGGCAATTTATCCAGCTAATTCGTGCTCTGACAGCCTGTGCTGGAACTTGCTGGGAGAAACCTCGATGACCAAAATAGAAAAGTCAAAAATTAGCAAAAAAATATAAATCTGTAAATGCAAGGCACCAAAAGCATCAGGAAGTTTTACAGGACAAAGTGCCTGGTTAACAAATCTTTGCTCCTTAAACCCTGTCTTACAAGATATGAAAATACAGCTGTAAATCAGGCTCGGTATTAAGTATCGTTAATCAATGCCAACACACATTATTTTCCTCCACAGGTAACTCCAATTAACACTGCACATCACTTATTCCCAACTTCCATGCAAATCACTGCCTTCCAAGATTAGGTAAGCAAATATACCAATAAATCCACTGGAAACAACCAGGCATTTGAAGGAATTTAGAAAATAAACCTGTGTTTTCTTCAACTGTTTGAACTGTGCTGCAAGTAGAAGGAATTAAGGGTTTACAGCAAACACCGTGCCAGACACACTGGTAAAGTCTTCTGCACATGGATTTACCTCACCAGTACCTAATGGAGCTCTGTTGACCTTTCCATGAGGACAGAATCAAGTCATAAATCCTGTTACAGCCCACACAGAGGTATGATTTTAAATGCAAAGGTTAAAAAATGTCAAAAAAAAGAAAAAAGTCAAACTGAAAAGATTTAAAGAGAACGTTGTCAAATGGATGTGTTTTGTAAAATGTCCATAAAGGAAGCAATTGGGTTGTTAATTCCTTGTTAAGAATAAAATTCTGAAGAGTAACATCACTGTATGTATTTGATTCTATCTCAAAACTTAGAATCACTTTTAAATCATATCAAAACATAAATTTAAATACTAGAAAATTATATGATGCTTAAGGATTTTACCACCTTGGTGAGTAACTTCCTACTCCCATTTTGAAGCAGCTTCATGGAAAGCCCATTTTGGGGACACACACTATCAAATGACTGCTTTCATAGAGAACATTTCTGCTTTCGGAAGATTTCTCCACTCCCAGTGAGCTCATCAAGAGAGCACAGAAAAGGACAGAAAGTGGCAGAAAGCTGCTGGTCCTATGAGTTTATCTCAGATGCAACCATCCCTCTAGGAAGAAACAAACTTAAGCACATTTACTAAATCAAATTCAACTTAACTCGTGCCTCATCCAGATGGTTCTACTAACTCAACTTGAAGAAAAAGCTCACCAAAAAGCCAGAATAATCAATGATTTTCTTTTTTCAACTGCCAAAATGACTTAAAATTGTTACCTAACAACTCAAAGCCTGAAGTCAGAGGTGCAATCACACCCTGAGATCACACAGCTACATCCAAACAGGGTAGAGCTGGTCCCAAAACAAGGGCCATGATTCCTGGGTATCTAAGGAAAAAGTTATAATCATGTAATACTTTGAACAAATGTCACTTTTCCACATTAAATATGGGTATTATTTCTCAAGATGTGAGCATTCTCCTCAGAAAAAAACCACAGAGTAATCAGGTTTACTACAGCAACACCCAAAAGGTGCACAAACACATCAGTGCTTCTGAAGCACAACTTATCTATGCTGTTCACCAAAATCAAGCTACAGAAGGTTCTTGTACTTTAAAGAAAAATCTCCCTCAAAACAAACCACCAAGGACCTAAATAAAATTAAATAAAACCACCTCAGCCCATGAACTTGTTGCCCACTGAGCCATCAAAATCCACCTCCCAGGCACACGGCAGCCTGTTGGAAAAAGAATTCAGCTTTGTGTCACCAACACCACAGTGCAGGTGGAATAAATTCTGCTCCCAAAACACCCTCCAGAAATCCAGCACCAGATAGGAAGTCATCTCCCCCACCACTACAGGCTAAAAATCTTTTGGGTTTGTGGGTTTATGCACATCCAGCTGTCACAAAAGCAGTTCCTTGCCAGAGCAGAAGCATCATGGAGCATTTCACATAAATCTCCCAAAACACATAAGCCCCCCCTTTGCACTTTAATAATTTGCTAACAGTTACAATAAGATTGTATTAAAAATTTAAACTGCCCTACTTAATGCAATTTACCTTCAAAGGTCCATTTCCAGAGAATGAAGTCGAATGATATAAATGTCGAACACTTGATCAGATTTATGGCACCTAAGAATATTTCTCTTGATACAGATCTGACGAGTGAAGGCTAATGGCTTTAGTTTTATTACTTTTTAAGCACTTAATAGGAAAATCTAGACATTTTCACAAGACTAAGCTCCAGCAAGAACGGTGCATTTACAGGATGACAGCAGAGGAGAAAGCTGTGTGGAGCTGACCGGTTAAACCGCATTATTAAGTGAGAGATTAACGCCAAGTATTTATCCAGGTAATCTGTCACACAACAGTTAGGCCTGAGTGCCTCTCTGTCACTGAGTTCTGACTCTCCAGACAAGTTTCCAAATGGTATTGGGGCCAAAATCCCTGGGAAAGACAACTGAAGTCATGCTGGGACTGTAAAAGCAGGAGCTGAGTGATATCGCCATGGGTGCAGTGTAGGTGATTAAGAGTTCCCACCCTTTCACCCCAACCATGTTCTCCATAAATGCTACACAGCAATAGTTTCACTTGTCCAAAAAGACTTTTTTTTTTCCTTTTTAATTTTTTTTAACTGAAAGACAGCTGGGAGTCCTCAGATTTCAATTAATGTCGAGGTACTTGGCCGATCAGTCACCAAGTGCTATCAATTCCCCTCTATTTCTCATTAGTTACACTATTGCACAGCTTAAATCTAAACACACCTTTCTGGGAGACTGTAAATTACCAGGCCTAAGACACAAGCGAGTGCATCAGCCATCAGGAGAGGCATAAATGATGGGAGGGAGAGGACTGTACACTCAGCTCCAGCTGATTTACTCCTCACCAGAGTTTTTTTCACACAGAAGTAGCATCAGCACAAGTGCCACCAGCAGCACTCCATCTCCCGCAGTTTGCATATCTGACTTGAGACCAGTAATGACCTGTCTTTAGTAACATTAACAAGTTTTATGCCCAAAATCCAATTTTCTATGAGGAAAAAATATTTCTTCAGCATCTGCCAATAATGTTCCTTCATTAAGTGAAGATAGAGCTTGAAGAAAAACAAACCTCTGCCTTAATTTAAAATTGCTTCTGTGGCTCTGAAAGCCACCTTCAGCCTTTTCAAAGGTGAGACAGTGCAGAAGGTACCTGACACAGCAGGATCTTGTACTGAAACTAAAAGTAACACATATTCACGTGTTTATTAACAAAACTGTTCATTTTTCAGTCATGTACCAGCTTTATAATAATTCTTGAAGTAAAGGTGATAAGCCAGCACTCCACAGAGGTTGCTGAGGGAATGCACCTGTCACAGATGACAAATATGCTCCAAAAAATGTCTTCTATCAGACTTAGCATTTATTCAAAAATTTAATTTGAAGTTTTGGAAGTTGCAGGAAACTTTCAGCCAAGGGCTATAAGTCAGCAGCCAAAAAAAATAAAGAGAAAAATCAAAGCAAACCAAACAACAGCAAACTGTGACCGATTATCAGCAGCTAATGAAGCGAAGTCACATATGGAGACTGGCAGGGGATCCATCAGGAACCACAAAATCATTTAGGCTGGAAAAGTCCTCTAAAATCAAGTGCAAGCATTACCCCAGCACTGCCAAGGCCACCACCAACCACGTTCCCAAGTGCCACATCTAGAAGTGTAAGAGTCCCCCAGTTTTCCTAATCCCTTAATGAAACTGGTTGAGTCCCTGTGTGCATTCACACTGAATATTTGGGATAATTTTCCTAACTGAGGCAGCCCATGCAGTCCCATCCATCTGCCCGCTAATTTTCCTTCCTGATTAGCTTTACCTTCAAAATGCAGGATGCATTGCTGAAACAAGTCCATGTGGATCCCAGACTGGTACCCTGGGAAAGTCCAAACTGAAGAAATAACCAAAATACACAAAGAGAAGCTGTTCAAAAAGTAGCTCTATGTTCTCCAGATTCATCTCTTGAGTTATAATGCTGGATTCTCCCTTTTCCACAAAGTATTGACCAGATCCTGCAGCAGGCAGGATCAATATATGGGTCCAATGGCTAAGGAAAAGAAAGGAAGGAGTTTGATGCAGAGAACAACAGTCTCAATGTTTAAGACTGGCCAACAACCAGGCGAATACCATCCTCCCAAAAAAATTAAAATAAAATGAGGAGTTTACAGATAAAATTCACACAACACGATCAGTGCAAACACCTTTCTTCTAAGAGGGAAGAGGCAAAAGTTCCAGCTTTGGTGGGCACAAGTTGCTTTGTGCAGCACCACCTCATCAGACCTAACCTCCGTTTCAAAATTCATTATAGACAATTAAAGATTCTCTACATTATCGAGAAGGAGGAAGAAAAAAATCACTTATAACTGCAGCAGCAGTGCTGGAAGCTTGCCGGTGCAGGAATTCCGAAGTGAATACCACCACCGTGCCTGGCTCCACACACCACCCCCACGCATCCAGGGAGGCTTTTAAAGGCTGAAAACACGGTGCTAATCCGGGCCAAGCAAACAGCTCAATGAGATTTGCATATGCACACGGATTAGCTGAAAGGCATCGATTTGCAATGCCTTTCGGAAATGGCTTCTGAAGAATCAGCTATGCTAATAATCGACTTTGATGTTGGAAATGTGTTTGTTACACAACAGAGGAGGTTACAAAAGGATTATGTTTATTACACCGGTTTTAAACGTTTGATAGCTCAGACAAAAGCATCTCTTCATTATGAGGGGGCAAAGTGGAATCTTCCCTTTAATAAATGTGAATACACCCAGAACAGAATGAAGTTACAGAAAGGGCATTTTTCCTTCCCTTTCTATCTTCAGACAACACATCTCGTGGGTTAGCTCTTAATCTTCCATTCACCAATATTAAGCCAGCAAAGCTACTTTTTTGTGAGCAAATTAAAAGAGAAATCCACAAAAGACAGTTAAAACCAACAACCAAGGGAACAGGCATTGAGGATAACTTTGAAAAAAAAATCAAGCTTTAGACATTTCATGTTGCCCTCTGTATGTGAGGGCTTGCTGGAGAAGCTGTAAGAACACGGTGTAAGGCAGCAGAGGAGGAATGGGCTTTCAGATTTGTCAATAAAGAGAAGAAAAAGTCAGATTTAATGATCAAACCATAATCATAGAAGTGTAACAAAGAGCGTAGCAATAGGAAGAGAGATAAAGATATGCTGGGCAAGGCAGAGCATCCCCCAAAATGTAGCAAATGAGGCACAGTTTACACAGAACTTCGAAATAAAACAGACGCAAGGAAGAAAAAGGTTATCGCAGTAATAAAGCAAACACAAACTGGCTCTTTGGTGGAGGTCATGCTGTGCTGAAGCCCTTCCTGGCCCTCACCTAACCTTGTGGTCAGTTCCTCTACAGCATCACTTTGCAGCTGCTAAAGAATCCTTGCTCTAACAGGTATCACCAAGCAGGATTTCATTTTATTTGTTTTTAAATCCTCCCCTCTGGACACAGCCCATGACTGAGCCCCGCTAGCAGCCATCAGTCTGTTGTTCAGATCACTTGGCTCAAAGAGAATCACAGAAATTGTCACTGCTCTTTTTCAGCCTCCGCCACCGGCACCACCAGAAACTGCAGCATGACAACATTTATTTATGGCTTTTCTTTTATTCTGCTTTTCCTGGTATCTTTACTGAGAAAAGCAGAGATCTAAAAAACATGAAGTTTTCAAACTTCCTCCTTCTTCACCAATTTTTCACTTTTGTTTCTGTTTTTAAGGGAAAACAACTCCTGCTTTGCTTGCCAGACACTCCACAAATATGTTTAACACTACCAAAAACCTGAATTCTTTTGCATTTTGCTAAGATTTATCAACATTCTTGTTGCCACTTAATGAAGGATTTGTCTGTGTTGAATGAGGTCTTGCATTTATTGTACTCTCCAAAAAATGTAACAGCTGTCACCTATCACAAAATCAGCAGCTCTGCTCTAGATTTTAAGTAACCCATCTTTACTGCATACATTTCAAATTAACATTTAAAGGAAGTGCCATAAAATTAAAATTCACACAAGAAGTTCTGTAAGAGATTATGGTTTGCTACATGTCACCCACTGAATGACATACCAGAGCTAAAATCAAAACCTCCCTGGAACTTTTACTGGTGTTACGTCATTTGACTCCTCTGTGCTCATTATAGCACTTCTTAAATGTCACATCCTGGACTACAGCTCCTCATCCCAACATTTGATTCAAAGAATGAGAAAAATGAATGCAGACAAGTCACTGGAGGATCTCTTTTTTTCCCTTCACACATTTCTGAATCCAGGTGCGGGGTTGAAGAAATCTCTGCAAAGTTGCTGCAGTTTTCACAAAAAATGGCAAAAATGCTAAGTCTGTGCCCACAGGACAGCACCAAGCACAAGGGGAACTGCACAGAGACCTCCCAAGTCCTCAGGGATAACAGAAAAAAATCTCGGACTGTAATGTGTTGTTGCACAGCTGGCAACAGAAGAAACACACAGGTTCCAGAGCAGCAGTTGAATCTCCAGGCAGGACCAACCAAAAGCCCTGCCCTTCTTTATTCTCTTATTTATATATGTTTCTAAAGACAATCAAGGATTGGTGAGAGGGGTTAACACCTCTGTCAGTTTACAGGACAAAGACATGGTCAATCATCTTTCTCCACCCCAGGGGAAAGGAATGAAAAACAATCTACAAGTGCAAACCAATCCCGGTCAGTTAGGAAAAACAAGGACCATGTTTACAGAAAATGCATGGGAACCTGTACTACAAAGTTACAACCATGGAACCCTGCAAAGCAGGGAGACAATGTGTAAAGCATGAAATTTGGTAATCGGTCAGAAAATATAAATTCAAGGATTTGGATCCATTTTCCAGCCCAATCCACTGATTGAGCCAACTGTTCCCCAGGATGAAGATGTCTTCATACCTGTTCCGCCAGGCACTGCTCACTCCATACAGCTCATTTCAAGCCTTTCTATGTTATATAAATTTCAGATATTGGTTAATTTCCTCCTACGAATTAATACGGGGCCTTCCTACAACAATGTGAAGTCTGATGTGTGACAGGAGAACTTGTCATTTACAGGAATGGGGCTGAGAGATCACCTAGAAACCAGAAGAAATGTCTGTGCAAACAAGAACAGCCATTTTAAAAAAAATGGTGGAGTGAAATGCTTGTTTCCAAACTAAATCTTGACATTTATTAACGGTTCATAAGAGTTACAGGCAGACAGGGAGGGTGAAATAAGTGTAAGGGCAAAGCAGGAGCAAGGGCGAAGCTGAAGTACGTTCAGAATAAAAAACACAGATAAACACCTCACAAGACGACCAGGGTGACCAGATCTGTGCATTTATATATACTTTTTCTTTTTCTCAGCCGATTTTGGCGGCCGGAAAGTTTGACTGTCCCGGCGCGGTGACACAAAAGCCCCGAGCGGCTCCGCCGCCATCACGGCGCGGCTCCGGCGCCCCCTGGCGGCCGCTCCCGCCGCGCTCCGTTATTCCCAGGAAATCGGGAGGTGGATTAAGATCAAAACGTTAATTTTACGTTGAAATCGACGTCTTAAAACGAACTTAGAAATGAAATCGGCTTAAAATGAACGGGGGTTGAGCGTTTATTGCTCCAGGCTAAGCCGTAATATCGAGGAAAACAAATTGACTCACTCATGTCACTTTCTCATTTAAAAGAACAACAACAAAAAAACGAAACCAGGAAAATACAAATATCTAACCAGCCAAAATATTGACTTCCCAGCGATTCTGAAGCATGGGGGGCCTGCCAAAGACTTAGCAGGGTGATCCAGCCCGTGTGAGAGCAGCCTGAGCACTCAGAGGAGCTCATCACTGCGGACACCATATTCCCGGAGGTCTCGGCTGAAATCCAAGGAATTCCCGGAGCCAAAGGAACGCTGTGCACTGAGGTCCCACCAGCGCAGCCCAAGCAGAGAATCCCTCAGGCCACATCCAGTGCCTCAGTGAACTTCACATCTTCCCAAAACAGCTGTCGCAATGGGACCCAGACTTTATTTACTTCCCATTAGGCTGATTAACATTTCCTAATGAAAACACATCTATAAGAGCTGACTTGATAATGCTGACGGCAAGTGACAGCCCTGCCCCTCAATCCGGCTGCACCCAGGATTGATTTGTCATCTCCCATTCCTTAATAGAGAAAGGGGTGCTTTGAACTCTCCTTTTAGACACCTTTGTTCAACACCAAATCAGAAATATTATTTGGATCTGGAAATAAAATAATTCTGGGTAGATTTTTCACACAGAGCAGACACATTCCTTAATAAAACAGTAGTTAATTTGCAAATAAAACATCCAAAAATAATGGCAGCAGAACAGCACCGGTGCAAAGTGCAAATTGTGAGGCAGCAGTGGCCTCTGTCATCACATACCTGCAACTCCTGTCTCAATATTCACAGGTTTATTAATATTTTGGGCAGTTTTAGATCAAAATCTGGGTGTTACAGCCATTCAGACAAGGTAAAACCCCCTTGGTTAAATTGCAGGCTACAGAGAGACTCAAGTCTGCATCTAAGTTAGACCCAAACCCTTTTGTTTCATGCCCTGTGATAGTAAAATTTTATCCTCTAAATATTTGAACACTTGCTCCTTTGTGGTGTCAGAGAATCACATGGCCCACAGTTAAATGGGTCAGGGAAAATCTGAACATAAGCAGGGCAAGATATGTAGTTATGAATACACTGTGAACAGAAATAAAAGCACTTCTCATGCATTAATGGTACATCAAGCTAATTCAAGAAGGCTAAAATCATTAAAAAGGCATCCTGGGGCAGTACACAGTCATTACAATCCTGTGCTGACAAGAAGTATTAAAATAATAATTTCCAATGTCATTGATAGAATCTGTTCTGATAAGCAGGGGTGGGGGGAATCTCTAATTCTTAATTGAGAAATATGAGGCAAAATGGATCTTATTAGCATTTCTCTCATTCTTAAAATGCAATTCCCATGTTCAACTATTCAAAATACCAAAAACTAAGAAAGGATTTACTATCCTCCATCATTGGGCACATTATTAAGTTAAACCCCTGATACATGGAACTCTTCTTTTTTATTTCAGCCTGAAATTCGGGTTTCAATTCCCAACAGTATCTGAGATTAAACCTCAGTAGGACATGGCTGAAGGTTAAAAAATAGCCCCTAAAAAAGCAGAGTGTGAAGGAGGATTTTGGCTTTCACTTCATTCAGCATTCCTCTTACAAAATATGAACCAGACTTGATGATCTTAAAGGGTCTTTTCCAACCCAAGTGATTCTATGATTCCAATCTCTGTTACAGTCAATAGTGAGCTTATCAGCTGTAATGAAATGTTGGAAACGAGGTATTTGGATTTAGCTCGAGAATAAAGTGGTATTTTCATAATAAAAATAATCATTCAAGTTAAATTATTTTAACACTCAGCTGTGGAGAAAATGGGAAATGAGTTATCACAGAAGAATCATAACAGATGACCACTAAGAGTTCAGTAGCTGCTTGCAGGGGACAAATTAGAAATTTAATGTGTGTGCAGTGAAGGAGTAAAAGGCTCTTCAATGCCATTTCCAATTTCCTCCTCCAAAAGGTAGGTCTACATCACAGCAAGGCACAGCACAGAAACAAGAAAATAGATTTTAGAAGAAGCTTGCAACGAAGCAGCCTGAACTAGGAATTGGTGTCAAAATCCTCTAATTGTGTGCTAAAGAAAAATCTGTGGGCTGGAACATTCTCAGGTGGATTTTTTTCCCCACTACTATCAGAGAATCTCAGAATGGTTTAGATTGGAAGGGACCTTAAAGCTCATCTTGTTCCACCCCCTGCCAGGGCAGGGACACCTTCCACTATCCCAGGCTGCCCAACCAATGTGAACCCTGTGAAGAAGCCACTAAAAATCATTAAAGCTACACTGAACCTGAACGCCCCAGAGCAGCACAAATCAAGGGACATTTAATCAAGTGCTTCCTATTAACAGCTTGCACTGCTCATTCACACCCCCTCACTTAATGGGGTCAAGAAGTTGCTTTGTTTCCTGCTGAAATAAACAGCAAAAAATTATCAGGAATTGGATTTGGTCCCAGACGTGTCTGGCAAGTGTAAGCCATTCATACAGAAGCATTTCTAATCCTATTAGTTGGCAAATGTTAAAGAGCTGGTTGCTGCCATGGGAGTAAAACAACACCCTGATATTTCTTAAAACACATGAGCCCTGTCAATTCTTCCTTACAACCAAAGAGAGACAAATGAGCCTTCTGAAAGCTTACAAGTTTATCACACAAGCTTTGTGCCAAGAGACTTCTCGCAAAATCTCTCAGAAAGGAAAAAAAAACCAAAAAGGAGACTGTAGAGACTGCAGACAGAGCCACAAACACCAGGACTTGGAATATATAATTAACAATCTAACTACAGCCAGCACTCAAAAATAAATGTGCAAACAAAACCCCCTAATGGCTCTTTGAAACCCCTAATCAATATAGAAAATCCAGGCAGCCAAAACAGTAATTTTTGCGACTAGTTCAAGAGAAAATAGGGAGCAAAGCAAGAAGATGCAGCTTCAAATGCTCTTGTCTGAAATATGACCAACAGCATAGGTAAAAAAAAGGGTGCACATCAGTATTTTCCATGTAAAACTTAAAATGTTTTGCCTTTTTTTTTCCATGTAAAAATTACAATGATTTTCTTTTTTCTCCACGTAAACATTAGAATGTTTCACCTCTTAATTCCATGTAAAAATTTGAAATTTTTGCCTTTTTTTTCTTAATTTGAAGTGTCTTTTCACACCCCATTGCGAGGTGCTGATGCAACAGTGCCTCACATAAGCACAGGCAGAATAGGACTTGGCAACGAGAAGCCAGCAACAAAAAACCCCCAGAACTGAGGAGCTCTGAGAAGCATTAAAACTTAATTCAGAAGGGTTTTAGAGATGGAAGAACTGCTGTGATGACACGTACAGCCACGAGAGGAGCCTGGTGAGTAGCCAGCCAAGCCCCAGGACACTGGGTTGCAATGCCACTAGAGGGGGCACAGAGCTCATCTCATGCAGCAGCTCATGATCCATGCAGGATCATGGAATCATAGAATATCCCAAGGTGGGAGGGACCCACAAGGACCAAAACCCTGACATGAGACTCTCAAAGAGTCCCAGAATGGTTTGGGGTGGAAAGGAACTTAAAGCACATCCAGTTCCACCCCTGCCATGGGTAGGGACACCTTCCACTAGCCCAGGGTGCTCCAACCTGGCCTTGGACACTCCCAGGGATCCAGGGGCAGCCACAGCTTCTCTGGGCATCCTGTGCCAGAGCCTCCTCACCCTCACAGGGAGGAATTTCTTCCCAATATCCAACCTATCTCTCAATTTCTAACACCCTACAAACCCCATGGTACTTAAATGTACCATTTTCAGCCACTCTGCACAAACAGTCCCTCAGCCTCTCCACAAGCACTGAACCAAACCAAACCAAACTGTGCTAAAATAATGCTAGCACCAAAAAAACCCCTGAAAATTAAACAAGGATTAAAAATAGCTTAAGATGGTTAAGACTAAACATGCTGGTGGAAAACACATCAGTGCACGTGTGCTGTGTTCAAGTTAAGGAGCCGTCCACTTTAGAAAACACAACAAAAACGCCTAAAAATCAGCGTTTTCTTTAACTGAGCAGGCAAAGATCTGAGCTAGCCCAGATGGGTCATTGGTTAGAAAGAAGAGCTAGAGGGTAGAGGGATGTGCTGGATGGAAAAAGGCAGCTGTACCGTCGTGGAAGACTCTCTCCACGTTGAGCCCGTAGGTCGCGCAGGTCTCGTAGTACGTGCATCTCTTGAGGTCGTTGGACAACTTCCTGGCTCGGGCATCGTCGATGACGCGCGGGTTGGTGGAGCTGATGGCATCTGCACAGGGACAGGGGGAAAATACCCATTAAAGGTCACTTGGAAACTCCAATTTGGTATTCATAGGGGTCCAGGAGGGTCATGGAGGTTGGAAAAGAGCTCTGGGATCACCGAGTGCAACATCAGCCCACAGTCAACAGCAAACCATGTCCTCAAAGTGCCACATCCACGTGGGTTTTGAGCACTTCCAGGGATGGTTCCAAACCTCGACAACCGTTTCCACAAAGAAATTTTCCCTAATATCCAACCTGAACCTCCCCTGGTGCAACTTGAGGCCAATTCCTCTTATAATGACCAATAGCCAAGCAGTCAAATACAAACCATGAAACAGGGTGCACATGACTCTAATTTACATTTCCTTATTAAAATTACCAGTACACTGATTCTAAAAATCCCCAAAATTCTTTTCCTAAATTCATTGGGGGAAAAACCCTCCAATGCTTTTTGCTTTCCTTAAATATACATATATTTAGGTCAGTTGTTGCAAAAAAATAAAAAATACACAACCACATGAAAGAACATGAGGTCTGACGCATTTAGGGAAACATGTGGGTGATTAGTACAAACATGTCAAATGATTTTTAGGCCGCTGTAAATATCAGTGACTACAGAGTGTGAAATATTAAACATTATGTATTTTCAAGAAATAGAAGTTTATTGTAAATTACTTTCTCAAACTGCTGTAAAGGCACCCAGGAAAGGTTGTGGGAACATACTGCAAAGCTAATAAAAATTGTAGTTTTCTAAACAATCATACTTGCTAATTCTCTCCAAGAGCTTCTTTTCATGAAAGCTGAAAATTAGAAATCTCATTTTCTAGAGCTTATCCAGAGGAGCTGAAAAAACCTTACACCAGAAGGGATGAAGGAGAAACTTCTTTCTTCCTACTCTATCATAGTGATGAATTTTGAATACTATTGATACTATTTGAAGTGATAATTTTATTAACAGATCTTGAAAAGGGCCATTTTTTCCCCAGGAGTACCAATGTTACTCTTCTGCCCCAAGCCTGGAAGTGTCCAAGGCCACCTCAGAGGGGGTTTGGAGCAACCTGGGATAGTGGAAGGTGTCCCTGCCCATGGCAGGGGGTGGGACTGGATGATTTTCAAGGTCCTTTTCAGCCCAAACCATTCCGTGATCTTACAACAGGCACCAATTCCAGCGTTTTCAGCTGCCCAGGAAGTCTTCCTTAAAATCTTCAACCACCCAGAGCAGCAAAACATATTTGTTCTTTGCGAAAAAAGCATCACCTGAACCTAAATATAGAATCAATGCCTCTTGCAACGCTGGATTTGAGGCTCTGCCCTGGGCATTACAGGACCAGATCTCAGCTGATGGTGTCATTACCTTCTCATTAGATCCAATTAACAAAAATGAAGCGGGAATTTGGAAAAGTAGGAGCCTATTTATCAGCAGAGGGCGCTGATAACATTTAACCAGAAAGGAGCTGATGGGGTTCAGTTCCAGAACACGACAGCTTTCCAAAGTTTGTCTCGCAGTTCCCAGGTGGGTCAGGCTGGGACACTGAGCTGGCTTTGGAATTCAGGGGAGAACATCTGGAAGCATGGGGCCACTGTTAATCTTTTGGGAAAGATTTCATTTTACAGCTCATTTCAGGAGTACCAGACAAAACCAACTGCAGGCTGGACAGCACTTGGAGCAACCTGGGCTGGTGGAACATGTCCCTGCCCATGGAATGGAGTTGGAATTAGACAAGTGCTCTCCATCCAAAACCATTTTGGGATTCTATGATATCAAACAGGTATATTTCAAATATGTATTTTAACAGGTGTATTTATGTATTTGATATATTTTATTTCACTGTTTGACTGTCAAACACAGAAAAAGCTGTATTTTTTCCTGATGCTTATTCCTAGAATGAGCATCATTTCCTCTTGTCAAAAAATCCCCTTTGCATCAGTGCTGCGACAGAAAATGAACATTTCTTGTTATGGAAGTAACAGAAAGGAGATGGAAAACCATATCCCAAACCGTACCCCTGTGTCAGAAGGGCACAAAGAAAAAAAATGTTGGAGAAATGTTTCCCCTTCACCTTTTCAACTCTAGCTTCAAGCCCAAAATGCAGCCCTTCAAAGCACCTCCTTTCTGCTTTTTGGAGTTTCTGCTGCCCTAAGACTTTTTCTGTTCCTACTTCCCCTTTTCCTTCTTATCATCTGTTTCCTCCCTCCAGCTGGGTTGTGATTCCTTCTTCCCTGCTGCCCACACATTCTCTCTGTGCTGTCACCTCTCGGCAGGAGACAGGGGAAGGTCACATGGCTGAAAAAACAGCAAAAAACACCACCAAAACCACTGGGACACACTAGAAAGGAGGAGGCCCAAAACTGAACCAAGAACAACTCACAGCCCCTCTGTTCTGAATCTAACGCAGAACACCAACTTGGTGGTACTCTTGGAAAGAGATGTTCCAGTGGGAAGGAACTTTAAAGGAGTGAGGAGAATCTGGGCAAGGGGCTCAGCCTGGAGGAAAGGAGGCTCAGGGGGAACCTTGTGGCTCTGCACAACTCCCTGACAGGAGGGGGCAGCCAGGTGGGCTCTGTACCCAAGGAACAAGGGACAGGATGAGGAGAAATGGCCTCAAATTGTACCCAAAGGGTTGTCCAGCCCTGGCACAGCTGCCCAGGGCAGTGCTGGAGTCACCATCCCTGGAAGGATGTAAAAGTCATGTGGATGTGGCACTTAGGGACGTGGTTTATTGGTGGTGTCGGCAGTGCTGACATAACAGTTGGATTTGATGATTTTGAAGGATTTTCTCCCAACCTTAATGATTCCATGGTTCTGTGGAATGGTCAGGATCAGAATAGCCTCAATTCTACCAGTGCAGCAAACCAACCACAGTATGGGAAACTGGTGAAATGTTGCTGGGATATGGTAGCACACAAGGCAGAGAATATTCACAAGACCACTCAAATGCCAAAGAAATGGAAACATTTTGGGTGCCTTTCCCTTGCCGTATTTCCCTGTAGAACAGCTGCTATTTCAGAAGGAAAAACTGGGGAGGAGAGATTGGCTCAGGTGGCAAAAAGATGCATTTCTATTTGATTTACAGAGGTCTCCCAGAGGCACAGCCTGAGGCCAGGGTTCAGTTCTGCTTCCTGCCCATGCTGCTGGAGGTTTTCCACTTCTCATCCTTTTGCCTCTCAGCAATGCCAGGGTGTTGAACCCTTGCAGACTGCCAAGCACATGGAAACTGATCTGGCTGCAGAATTCCGTCATACAACTGATTCACCTGCCCAAATTCAACATGGGATGAGCTTGCTGAGCAAGAAAACCACCATGACCAGCAAGCACTGAAAGTATTATCTAAAATTTCCTTGCAAGTCACAGAATCCTGGAACGGTCTGAGTTGGAAGTGACCTTAAAGATCATTGTGCTGCACTCATCCATGGCAGGGACATCTTCCACTACCCCAGTTTGCTCCAAGCCCCATCCAATCCGGCCTTGGACACTTCCAGGGATCCAGTGGCAGCCACAGCTTCTCTGGGCACCCTGTGCAGGTTCTTTCCTCACAGGGAAGGATTTCTTGCACATATCTAACCTAAATTTTCCCCCTTTCTTCACTGCTGAAGTACAACATTCCCTCTCCAAGAAAGCTGCCAGGACATTTTTCTCCCATCACAAACCACTCCATGCAATGCCACGGCCCTGTAGCAAAGGACAGGACACGGCTTTGCCAACTTTGGAGAGTCAATATGGTCCCAAAATCACAGCGTGAAGTCAGGGCTGCACTTACCCTGGGTGCCCACCAGCACCATGGGGATCTCACTGGTGTTGCGATAGTTGGCCATGCGGCTGTAGTAGTGGTAAACTGTCTGGAAGCTGACTTCATCCTCCAAGCTGAACACAAAGATGACAGCATCTACCCACATGGCAAACTGCGGGACAGAAACGGGAAAGGCCAACTGTGAGAAGAGCAGCGAGCAGGGGGAAGGAAGGAGAAGCAAAAGGGAAACCCTCTTACCTCCCTGCGAGGGAAATGCACACCAGGAAAACTCACAGACAACAACCAAGGGGGATAAGCTGCTAAAATGATGAATCTCATCACCCTGCAAGCCACAGGGATCTGGGATACACAAAGGATTTCCCCACAAAAGCATCTCTTCCTCACTGGGTTTGTGTCACCACCAGCCCAACCACGGTCAGTGCACAGCATGTTTGATTCCCAGAAAACACAGCAGATTGAGATTGCTGCATCTGTGCATTTGAGGTGAGCAACACTCATCTGCAGTGCTGACTGAGTCCCCACGCTGTGATCTGCACCCATGCAGGCTGATGTTGCTGCTGGGAATGCCAGGACAGGCATTGCTGGCAACTCTCACATCTTAATCCATGTCCAAAAGCATTAATTTGAGACTTCCAATCCTTCACCACACAGACATTCTGAACTGAGCCAAGAGCACCAAGTGCCTCATTCTGCTCTCAGTGGAAGAGCAAACTGTTCCCTCTTGGCATCAGGAACCCACTGAGAGACATGCAGGTGGAACAGGCCAAGCCAAGCTGCTCCTCAGTCACCATGCCCGTGAGAAGCTTTCAGCTCACAAGTGAAGTAAGATCATTTAAAAACATTTAACTTAACAGTGAACATAAAACAGGATGTCAAGAAAAAACTCCAGCCTACCTCGCTGCCCTTATTTTTCCCTAAGTGACTCTATTCCTACCCAAATTTAAAGCAATGGAAACAAGCTTCAGCCAGGGGATTTTCATACTCTTTGTTATGTTATTACAACGTGCCAGGGGACAGACTGAACACAGAAGTTCACTGGGGAAAGGCTCTGCATATTCATGGTGATTGTACTGAAACCAAACACTGCCTGGGCTGTTATGGTGTAAAAATAGACAAAAATTGGTTTGAGGTTTTCAAGACAGTCAGGAGGACAATCTTGCAGAGGGGAAGGACAGGACTGGCTACACACAGCAGAGTCTCTGCCAGAATAAGGTCAACCACTACCACACAGTTAAACTCTTCAAACCTGAAGATGCAACCAGAGGAACTGGAAACAGCATCATGACTTGGGATATGTGGGCTTGGGTCTCATTAGGAAATGTTTTTTGTTGACTGGACTGGACTCAGCAGCATCATGCCAAGGACTCTTCCCAACAACTGCAATATCCTTAAGGCATCCACTTGGAAGCCAGGAGTCTCTCTAAACCCTCTGAATGTTTGTGTACAGCAGCCTTCTAATAAAGATAATTTTAAAACACTCCACAGATTTACACAGTGCAGTTCCTGCAGACACAAAACATTTCCACTAATTCCTTATTTCTCTTTTCATATTGAAATGCAGCTTAATCTTTGTGGATATCAGACCTGTGGTACAGAAAACCAAAGGAATTTCGGAAAACACGAAGCCTGGAAACCCTGGATGTCTCATCCAGGGTACTGTTCAGGGAATGGTTTGAAAAAAGGATAAATCAGCTGCTGGTATAAAAATCCATTCTCAGACTTATTACTGTGAGTGAGCAGAGCTGTTAGTTCAAGGCAAGCCCAAAGCCAAATTATAAAAAAAAGTTTTAACTTTAAAAAGCTGCATGCAGCAGTTCATTGGAGGTCAGTCACTAGGTCAATTGGGTTTCACGAAAGGAAACTGAAATATTTTCATCTTTGAACCATTTTGTCTTAGGCAAAGAAAGGAGGGATCATAGCCCCACAAAAAGAGTCTTCAGGGAAGTTTGTTTTTATTCCCTTTCTGCCAAAAAGAAAGGGACAATAATCTGGGGAACACCCATGACACAGTGCCAGGAACTCCATATGTCAGCTCCTTACTTACTGCAGTTGGAATTCAATCCCAATTATTCGTGAACCAACAAGCAAACTTTTCATTGCAGGAATTAATGAACAGGTTAAAGATTTTTGATACACACATAACTTGAAATTACACCCAAACTCCAAAGGGAATTTACAGGAATACAGTAAATTCCCTTGTCCTGAAAGGTGAGACAGCACTGAAACCTCAAAACTCTTCAGCAAATCACGAGGATGGAGAACAAATATCAGCCACCACAGAATCCCAGAATGGTTTGGGTTGGAAGGGACCTTAAAGCTCATTTCAATCCAACTCCTTCCCATGGGCAGGGACACCTTCCACGGGACAACAGCAATCAAAGTCCCAAATTTACCTGGCACATACCAGGAGCACACGCCCCATGCTGTTCATCAGTCTGCAGTCAGCTCCCGTGAGCTCTGCAAATCCAGTTCTTGGGGCACAGAACCATCTCAGATTGCTGCGTGTCCCTTTACACCTCCACTATTTACATTTTCAGATGAGTAAATGTTCTCTAAGAATCACAGGCTGAAAACCAGGGGGTGCTTCAGCCAAATCCCTCCCAGCCCCAGACAGAGCTCTCCTTGTTGCTCCTGCTGATACGGCTGCAGATGTATCAACGTTTTTATTCTGTCCTGTGACTTCCTTCCAGGATGTCTCTCTCAGCCTGCATTTCCTCCACATCCTTTCTCTTCCCCTTTGTCCTGGCACCTTCCCCCACGCTCTCACCCTCCTGGAGCTGTGGTGGTGCATTGAAACCCAAGCTGCTGCTGCTGGCACCGCTCCCTCTCAGCTGTTTGGCTACAGCACAGCTCCTGATGCTAAATTACTGCTTGTTTGGAAGCTGATCCCTCCCGGAAAAGGCGAGCAAAGCAAGGCCAGCAGCAGCCAACGCTCAGGAAATCCTGCTAGGAGCCAGGTGAGTAGAGGTAGAGGAGGAGGATGCACAATCAAGGATGCTGCCTGCAGAAAGCGTGGCTGGGTCTGAGGTGATCTAAGCAGCACATGAGCCAACTCTTGCTCGAAACAGAGTACTGGTCAAGCACACAAGTGTCTTCTCCAAGGCTTGGACAAGCTGAGGATGTTCAGCTTGGAGATGAAAAGGCTTCAGGGAGATCTTAGAGCCCGTTCCAGAGGGGCTCCAGGAGAGCTGGAGAGGAACTTGGGACAATGGATGGAGGAACAGGACACAGGGAATGGCTTCTCACTGCCACAGGGCAGGGTTAGATGGGATATTGGGAAGGGATTGTTCCCTGGGAGGATGGAGAGACCCTGGCTGTGGCTGCCCCTGGACCCCTAGAAGTGTCCCAGGCCAGGCTGGATGGAGCCTGGAGCAAGCTGGGATACTGGGTGTCCCTGCCCATGGCAGGGGTGGCACTGGATGGGCTTTAAGGTCCCTTCCAGCCCAAACCATTCTGGGATTCTGTGAAATCCTGATGTGTCATGAGGGGAAGCACATTGCTTGGGAATTCAGGATAAATGAGCTGTATATCCTTACTGGCACAGTCTCAGTCAGAATCCCAAATATTTGCTACCCACACTTATCCATCCATCATAACTAAAATCCCAACCATTTCCTGCGCAAAATCTTTTTCATCTGAGGGTGATGCTGGAATTCTCCCGGGGGAGGAAGAGAAGGACCCAGGACAGAACAAAGCAGAGCCAGTTCCTTCAAAGGAAGTTTGGGAAAACAAGGAAAGCAAGGCTTTGGGCTCACCTGCGCCTCTGGAGGGCCTCCTTCATCTCTGATCAGCAGCAGGTAGCTCTGTCCATCAACCACTATCTCCTTCTTGAATCTCCCACCTGCCACACAAAGCAGCTCGTTAAAGGCAGCAAAGGTGCAAAACACAAAACAGAAAAAGGCTTCACTTGTGGAAAAAAAGGTCTTTTCCAAATTGACCAATGACTGGAATGTGACTGAAGTTTATATGCGAATTGCTTGAAGTTAAGGCATGTACTTGCCTTATTTATATATATATACATATATATTTATTATATATATATATATAAAGAGTAAGGATTTTGTGGGAAAAAGCCACCATTTGCATTACAAACTCCCACATTAGGTGTCCTTGGGTTGATAAAAACAGTTAAAACCCCATATGTATCACCTTTGTTTTCAATAATTGTGAGGGAAGTGTCTCTAAGAAAGGCAGACGTGGGACAGTTGCATCACCAAAATCAGTTTCTTGTGAGAATCAGCATTTCCTCAAGGGAAGCCCAGATCTCAGAGCACACATGGGATGTTATGGGAATGAGAGTTCTCCACTCACACACCACAGTTAGGGGGAGATACCAGACACGTTAGACAAAACAGCTACAATGGTGCTACCGCTGCAGAGGTGTGCTAAACTAACACAGAACCCTGTGCTGCTGGCTCGGGATCAATCCCAGACCTGCTCTGGACACCAGGATAAAAAAGAGGAGTTGCAGCCTCCAACCACATCCCCTCCCTGCTCCTGCATTTCCAGGGACAAGGGGTGCTTGGGACCACCAATCCCAGCAGCTGGAGCAGCTGCTCTATCACCTCCTGTCCACAGGGACTCAGCCACAACCCCAGGGCAAGGCTGGGATTGCTTCTTTTGGGGCTAAAAGCAGATTTTGGGCACTCTGCTGCCTCTCTCAAAAGTCACAAATCCCATTTAGGGCTTCTGGTGTGACCGAGCCTAAACCAGGATTAGCAAGCTCGGCCTAAGCACAGAGGAGGCATTTAGGCTCCTCTCCTGGAGCAAACCCACTCTTATCTCCCCATCTAAGCCCCAAAGGCCTCCAGCTTAGCATCACCCACCCTCACAGCTGAGCTTCCCACACCGAGATAAAACACATCCATTAACACACCCTAAACTTCTCTCTTCTTCCTGTTTTTCTAAACTGGAATTAGTTCCAATTTGAACCCTATTTCCCAGCTTCAGGACTTGTCATTCTACCAAAACCAATGCATTGAAACACGTGCTGAGAGATCCAACAGCTCTGACTTGCTCTCCAAAGAAGTTCCCCAAGCAAATAACTCAGCACACCCAGGCTAATGCTGATCCCCAAAACTCAACAATCTGCACAAAAATTGCTGCCTTAGGGGAACCCAACACTGGCTTAGATCCACCATTTCCCCCCAGCCCAACCACAACAACAGCTTTCAGACCAAGATTACTCCATAGCTCAGCTCTGTGCAATATATTTAAGCATGTTTAAACACATTCTGTGTTTAATAGAAGATGTAAGAACAGGATGTTTTGTGAGTTTGTGCTGGGGTTTTTTGTTTGGGTTCTTTTTTTAATATTTTCTTTATAAACTTACCGTATTAGCACTATTCAACATGCAACAATTAAGACTATCACATTTCTGGGCTGTTTAGTGGCACAGAAGGAACAGAGGAGCTACGTATGGATTTTCATTATCTCGCCCACAAAGTGGATTTCAATCCTGCCTTTGCAGATCAAGAGGCAGATAAATATATATCATTACTGAACCTGAGAAGAACAATCCCAAACAAGCGTAAAACTTGTAAAGAAAACCAGGCTCAGCTCTCAGGAACTGGATTTCTATTAATCAGGCCATTATATCTATATGTTGTCAATTAATTGCAAGCACTTCCCAATGAAGTGTTAACTAAGATGAATTACTTAATATAGAGCCCTCCAGAGAGGGGTTTTAAAGCTGTAAGTAACAATGGAAATGCAGTGTGTGTGTGATCAGAGAGGGAAAGTTCTGCCTAATTGCCATTTTCTATTTCCTTTTTTTTTAAACACTGGAAGTTCCTGCAGCTAATTATAAAATACCACACACCGAATGCTTTCAGGAGCCAACTCATTATTCTCCTGGTCAACAGGGTCTCACTGTACCTTCAAACAGTCCTCAGAGGCATAAAGAAGGCACAGGCAAGGTGGAATAAAAAGCTTAAGCAGAGAACTGAAAAATAAAAAAATATTTGAGTGTACATAGCCAGTAAACCAGAGAGGTTTACTCTTCATGATTTGGCTGCTGAGAGCAGCTTGGAAAAGGGTAGTAAATTTAATAAATACAGTGTAGGTTATCCAGCAGCTCTTTTCCTACATGAATCCACACTAAATGATCAGCCTGGGGACCTGCTCCTTGCCTTCCCCAAAAACACTGGGCATAGAGCTCAGTGCAATCACTGTTATTTCCAGAATTAAATTCAGATCCTGACATGCTGCCCCACTTCACCAGGAGCTGTCACCCTGCTGCAGCCAAGAGGCACAGCCAGCTCAAATCTGCTCAAGTGGCTTCTTCACCCTTCAAAGCAGGATGTGCTCATTAGCTGGAATAGGCACATCCTCACGCATTCCTTGATTTTTGTTTGGATTTCAGTATTTAATCACAAATAGTTTACATTTAATATCCCTCCAACCATGCTGTTTCAAAGAATGCCCTGCGTTTCCACGCTGTACTAAATATTTCAAAACAAATCTGAGGGCTCAGAAATGGAACAGCAAACTCAGGCTCATCCCTTGAGTAAGAATTATTTTATGCAAATCTCAGCTCACAGCAGGGATTCATCCCTAATAACTTGTGTTTCTACACCATTAAGGAGCCCTTATCATGAGCACACCACAAAATTAGGTGCTGCACAGGACAGAGACTAAGGAAACCTGCCTTAATATCAAGAATTTACACAAACAAAAGCACAACTAGTGAAGAGCAGACATACCAAGGCTGTACTCCACAGGTATCTGTGGTCATACGATTAAGGCAAACAATAAACTGAATCTGCCTTTGATTTGATGAGCCTTGATAAGACCCATGAGCATTTTGGGCAAGGGCAGCAATTTTGGGATGGCTCAGCTTGGACAGCACTGCCTTTGTTATTTTTTAAAAATTACATCTTGGAGTTTGTACACCACCACAGGTGGAGAGGAATGAGAGAGATGAGCCAGTTGAAATACTGGACTACAGCAACCCATGAGGAAGCCACACTCTCCCAGGGCTACAAAATATGCAGATATTTAGGAAAATATGGGGGTTTGTGGTGGAGCCAGGAATTACCATCTAAACCAACGACACTGAGAACAAAGAAATTACCTTCTTAATGTAAAGAATGAGCTCAAAACACACAGCACCACTCCCAGGGGAGGTGGCTGGCTTTGCTCTGCTCCCATAAGGATTATGACACACACAGCTTTTTAATGAGGGAGTTTCTCATCTCCCTGATGTACCTGCCACGGGTGGCCCAAGGACAGGACACCACAGGCACTTCAGGGCAGCTGTTCCCAGTTTTCCAGGGCAAGAGCAGCATCCATTCACACAGACTCATTTTCAGATGAGCACAGAATTTTTACAGGTGACAAATATTGCTCCTCTGCCCAAACCCACCCAGACTTGTGAAGCAGCCCATAAACCACCCCACTCTCTCAGGTGCATCAAGGCACACTCCTGCTGTAAAACACCCCACATAAATACCCAGCTTTGATCAACATAAAGCTAAATAATTCTGTGCATTGGCGATTTACAACCGTGGCTGAAGACCCAGCACAAATCAGAGTGGGGGGGGATCAACAGCAGCTTCCTGATCTCATTTCCATGCACGACGCTCCGTAGGCGAGCACTCTGAATCAGCAGTGATGCAGAAATTATCCAGCAGAAATCGGTATTAATTTCAAACACTGCACATTTGTAATCAGTGGTACTCCTCTGTTACAAAAGCTGAATATTACATGGGGAATTCCAGGGATGAAGGCTTTAATCCAGGCTCTGACAGCCTGGCCACCCCCTCCTCTCGCCCAGAGCTGTTCCACTGCGTAATTGCTCACCGGAGCAACCGCTGATTTTCCTGCTGTATCCCCAGCTCCACAGCACTCACCAGGCTCTTTATTCAAGCAAATTGCCACAGGGATGAAGTTATTTAGCCATATGAGAAGGGTAAATTTGGGGGGCTGGCCACACGAGCGCAGGCAGCAGCTGAGTGTCTACTGTGGCAGGGCAAGACAGAAGGTAGGACTGAGGCAGCTCTAAGAGCCTGTGTTTTATATTCCCAGTGACATGTGCATTTTGACAACAGCAGCCAGTTGTCTCACACATGCACGGTTCTCTCTCTTTTTTTTTCCCCCATAGTGCCAAGAACCTGGCTCCTCTTCAAGGAAACATGTTCGAAAATTCTCCGTTCAAACAGATGGTCAAATACTGGTCTTGTGGTTTGCTACTCACATTTTTTATTTAAATAAACTAATTTTAAAATGTTTTTTGCAGCATTTCCATAAAAAAATTATAAAAAAGGAAAAGGTTCTTCACCCAGAGGGTGATGGGCACTGACCAGGCTCCCCAGAGAATGGTCATGGCCTCGAGGCTGCTGGAGTCCAAGGAGGGTTTGGACAACACTCCCAGCGACAGGGTGGGATTGTTGGGGTGTCTATGTTGGATCAATGATCCCTCCAGCTCAGGATATTCCATGATTCTATGATTTTGGTATTTCCTTAACAACAATTCAGAAACCATGAGCAGCTGAGCTGGGTTGAGGCTCAAAAACAAAGGAACCATCATTGCCACATGAGACTAAAGCTGCAAAAGGAGCCCTGGACCAACAGAGTACCTAAGTAAAACAAACTCCCAAAGCCAACAAAAGCAGCCTAGACTGAGCTTTCCAACTCCTACCACCTGCTTCCCTCAACAGGTTTAGGATACAGTTTAGGAAATTCATGGAGAAATCTCCTGGAAGTATCAAGCCATACCCCTTTAAAGCAAGGTACCCCCACAGTAATAATGCAGTATTGTATCATATAATCTGATCTTTACCTAAAAGCCGGCAAGGAAGGACTAATATATGATCTTGCAACTCCATGGAAAGAGGGTTTACTGCTGGAATTTTAGTAGCACCTCCAATGATATTCAACAAATTAATTTTGAGATGCATTCACTGACATTTTTGCAGTCAGTGATGTTTTGCCTTCTCCAGAAGGGCAGATGCGATGGGTCCCCAAAACCTGGCAGTGATCTGAAGGGAGATCAATGGAATATTAAGTTTTTAAGCATTCAGGGGAAAAAGCATATTTTAAAAATATAGAAAAATTTACCTCAAGCTGCATAGATTCTCCAGGGTTGGATGGGATATTGGGAAGAAATCCCTCCCTGTGAGGGTGGGGAGGTCCTGGCACAGAGTGCCCAGAGAAGCTGTGGCTGCCCCTGGATCCCTGGCAGTGCCCACAGTCAGGCTGGATGGGGCTGGGAGCAACCTGGGATAGTGGAGGTTGGAATGAAATGAGCCAAACCATGCTGGGATTCCATGATAAACAAGCTGAGCTAGATCCAGTGTTTTATCTCAAACAGAAGGAGAGGAAGGTGATTGATTAACCACTGAGATAAATGGGAACAAAGCAGAGGTGGCCTCTGAGCAATTAAGTTCCCCTCATTACCCAGAGCCAGGACTCGGTGCATGTTCTACTTTCACTGCAAAGCTCCTGACAGCCTGTGCAGACTGTGTTAAGCCAATTAGAGAGGGCCAGTCTTAAAAAAATCACTGTGAGTGCAGACATGGAGGTAAAGCACACTCTGTCTCCATCAAATGATTCATCCTGAAGAAGCAGCACGATGCTAATCCAAGTTTCTGCAGTGGTTTCAACTCTCCTGCACCCAGTTTATTAATAACCCAGAAGATAGAAGTAACAGGCTATTTAGTTTCTAGATAATGAAGCAGGAGGGACCGCAATCATGGTAGAAAATTGGATTGTACTTCAATGTGACCGTAACAAGTTCGAGAAACAGAGGGGAAAAATAAACACAGCATCACAGGGACAAAAGTAAGGACAAACCAGCTGTGGAAAGACGGGGCAGGATGGCAAAAACCTCTGGCACACCAGAGAAAAGCAGCTGGGAATTCCTGCAGAGTGCAGACAAGGGGACAGCTTGGCCTAGCCCCTGACACTGTGCCAGCCTCAGCCTGTGTGGATCTGGACAGGGCATCCCACGGAAGATAGGGACCAAAATCTGCCTAGAAAATACCCAGTCAGAAAAATAAACATGTGAACCCTGGTGATTTAAGATGAGGAAGTGAGAACAGGTGCAGGATCTTACAAAGAAATCAACTGTTGATCCCATTTTAGGGCAAGGGAAATACTTTTACAATTTTTCCAATTATTAATTATTACGGTCCCAGGTAAACAGGAAAGAATAGCAAGTGGGAACAGGCACAAAGCTCTGCACCCCACAATTCCAGGGATAAACCTTGGGCTCAGACACACCTCAGTCCAACATGAAGTAGTACACATTTTCATCTGACATCATCAATACACAAAAACTGTGGCAGTGAGCAAATACAAGCTGAACATGTTGTATGTTCTCACAGTTCAGAAGCATTTCTGACAGATGAAAGGGGAGGAAAAACAATCCCCAGGAACCTGTGAGAAAGCCCCTCCTCTGACACTCACCCAGCCCCTCACACCCACCCAATCTCCTGAAGATTAGGAGTCTCTTGCAGCCACAAGCTGACAAGGACCTACAAAATTCAATCGCTGCTCCCATTTCTATTTTTCATCTTTTTTTTTTCCTTTTCTTGGTTTATTTTACTGACAGCAGGTGCAGAGAGTTGCTTGCACCTCACACCCACTAATTGTATATACACACAAGTCTAATTTTAAAAGCTTATTTTTATCAAAGCAGCCAGAAGCAAAAAAACAGCAAGTCAGCTCCTTCAGGCAGGATATGATACCACTTTAGCACACTCCTACCTTCTTCCACCACCAGTCTTTTCCAGTTTTAAACATTCACAGCTCAAAACACCACTTTCCAAACAAAGTTCCTTACAAAGTCAGCCCCATGATTTAAAATATCATTGCTCTTTTTTGCTGCAGCTCCTGCTAAGTTGGCTTCTCAGGCGTTTAATCTTCCAGACAAAACCCATCCCAGCTTTCAATCTAACACAAAATTCATCTGCTCAAAATTTCTGCTTGACTTCACAAGCTTCCAATATAATTGCAAAATCTTAACATGTACTAACAAACCCTAAAGAGCTCACAAAGACGAGCCCCGAAATTACCTCCTATAAGCACTGATGCACAGATCTGAGGCCTTTTCTTACCCCTCTTGCCTTTTTTAAACATCCCTTTGCTTTTTACACCCAGCCAGCTTCTATACCTGTCCTTTCATTCCAGTTTTGCATCACAAATAGCAGCCCTGAAGTGAAAACTGGACTTAGCAATGATTACACCATAATCTGCCCTCCCTAAAATGGGTACAAGCACCTGCTGTGGCAGCAAATTGAGACGTCTGTTGAGAATTCAACACACTGGGAATAAAATCAGGTACCTACTATGACCTGCTGTCTGATACAACTTCCCAAGCAACAACAGATTCAGTAGAAGGGGGGGGGGGGAAGCGCACAATTAGAAATCAAATATGAGCTGAACAAGGAACATGTTCAGAGAGAAATATTCAAATCTGGCTTTGAGATCAAGAGTGAAACAGTGGGCTGTGACTTAAAAATATATCCAGAAGCAGCACTGGAGAAATAAAGCAGAAGGCAGGTCCAGCAGGAGCCACTCCAAACTGGCTTCCAAAGCAACAGCAGCAGAAAGCAGGGAGCACTGGGGACTTAAAATCGTGGACTCCCAGAACTGTTCAGGCTGAAAAAGCCCTCTTACATCACCAAGTCTGACCCCTAACCCAGCACTGCCAGGGCCAGCACCAACCCATGTCCCCAAGTGCTACATCCGCATGTTTTAAACACTTCAGAGACACTGATTCCACTGCTGCCCTAAACAACCCCTTTGGTGAAAAGCTTTTCCTTAATATCCAACCTAAATCTCCCCTGGGCACAACTTAAGGCCGTTTCCTCTTCCACCATCACTTGTTACTTGGGAGAAGTTACTTATATTCTTGTTTAGAGCCTGAAGTTGTAACAGAAGTTATAAATCTGCTTTACAGTTTTTCTCTGAGACAAAATCTTCAGAGGAGAAGGACACAAATGCTGCAGACATTATTTCCCAAAAATCTCTGGGCATTCAAGGTGTTAAAGAGAACCCCCTTAAAGAGACCCTCGAGGCACACAACCTAAAAGGGAAGTCCTTTCTGGCAATCTGCTTCCTCTGAAGAGCAAACACTTGAGTTTTTCCTTTAATTAACAGAGTTCCTTATTTGTGTGACACTTTGAACAGTCCCCAACCCGACAGCTGGAACAGAGAGGGTTTCAAAGCATTCTCCAAGCCACACAAGCAGTCCCAGGAGGGTGAGGAGAGGGAACAGCTCCAGAGGGGAGAGGGCAGAATACATAAACACACTCTTTAATGCTGAGCCTGAAAGGGTCCAAAAGCCCAGGAGAACCTGCTACAGCAGCACTTTAAAAGGATAAAAAAATGGGACAAGTGTTGTTTTATATCTGGGTGTCAGCATGAAATGCCAAATAAAAATAATCAGTCGGTGCTATTATAGGAAAAAGGCAGACAAAGAGCTGAAAAGAGGTAATTTTGAAACATATGACCCAAGTCACCACTGGCTTCTGAACATGAGGCAGTGTCTGCCTGCAGGTTTACAGATCAAAAAAAAAAAAAACCAACCTTCAGGTGCCATAAAGTGCTGAGAGGGCTTGTGAAAACTGCACCAAGGATTTGAAACCAACACAGATTTCAGCTTCCTTGGGTTTTGCAGCCCAAGAACCACAAAATGCAACTTTAAGGTTAATGTGGCTTTTTTGAACTCATGTTGGGATTCTTGCAAAACCTCCCTGTGTAAATTTTTATGTGTATGCTGGTGATTTTCTGGAATTCCAAAAAATTCTGAATGAAAAGGCACTGATGGTTCCAAGGGAAGCACCCGAGTACATCACCACAGGACACATTTCTCTGCTCTTCATTTACATTTCAGCCAGCTGCTCGCCCAGAGCAGAGCACACAGATTAGTCTGGGACACGTCCTCCTTTTATTCACCGAAGATCAAATCTGGGTGTTTAGTAAATACAGCCTTCCTACGTATTTGAAAAATATTAACTGGCTAAAAATAGCAAGTGGCTTCTGTGGAGAGACTGGCAGCCTCAGGAATCTAATTGTTCACAGCAGGCAGAATAACATGGGTCATGGGGAGAAGGGGACAAGAATCTCAGTGCTGCACAGGGGACAAATTGTCCAGTTCTGCTGCAGCTCCCATGTTCCATTCAACCCAAAACACTAAACTACGACCCCACCCCAATGTTAAATATCCCAGCACAACCAGATGCAAGCAAAGAATAATCATGGAATGGTTCAGGGTGGAAGGGACTTTAAAGCTCATTCCATTCCACTCCTTATAATGGAAAGAGAGCTCTTTCCCTATACCAGGTTGCTCCAAGTCTGGCCTTGAACATATCCAGGGATAGGGAGGCTTTTTTTATCCCTTTGCTTTTTTCCCCCCAGGTGAACCAGGTCCACACTCTTGGATTCAAGCCCAGGATCAGACCTGAATAAAGACACCTGGAAGGTCATCCCAGTTAACAGATTATGCCTGAACTTTCTGCATACATATTGTGTAAGGGTCTGTGGCCAGGAGAAAATCTCTTAAGAGGATGCCAATGAAAGCAGCTGAAATTTTAAAGCACTCTTCCTCAATCCTCCTTGCATAATTACCCTTTGTTGAGGAAGCATCAGTCAGAAATAGTGACTCAAGATAAACTGAAAAACACAGGCATCCATCCCCTCAAGATGTAATTCCATCCCCTCAAGATGTAATTTCTACATAGAATCAGAATCCTTCAGGTTGGAAAAGGCTTGAAGATCATCAATGCATGTTTCTGTTACAGGCTGGCAACTTATTTTCATGACATGCTTCAAAGGGAAGACTGAAGGTGACACTTCATTTAATATTTTAATAATAAACATGACCATTCCTGCCATCCAAGTGATGCACTGCTCAATGTGGAACTGAGAAAAGTTATGCAGTGAAGGCTGCAAGAGTATAAAATTATTTTTAGGTCAATTTTGGAAAGGGAGTAAATGATCACAGCTTTCTGAAAAATGCATTAAAGGCTTTATTATGTACCTTTTACTGGTGGAAAACTTCATTTTTATTGTAAGTTACTCTACAAAGGGAGATGAAACCTCCACTGACTGCAACAGCTACTTGCTGCCTCAAATCAGGATGCTGGATGGCTTTTATGCTCTTTAAAACACTAAAAATAATTACTCCACATGAAATGAATAAATAAGTCTTAAATATATCCCAAAGTACGTAGAGAAAAAAAACCCTCCTTTTTTGTCAGCCCAGCTGAGACACCCTGGACCACAATTTCTCTTTTATTAGACTCACTGGAAAAAAAAATACTGAAATAATCATGACATGACTTAAAATATTCACAGACATGCCAGAGATGTGGAAAAGCCTTTAAGTCATGTTTCACACCTCTGTGGCTTTTTGGAAACAAAACCCAAACAGTAACAGAATCCTCCTGACACTCACTGCTCCTGTAAACTTCAGTTCACCTTGGTCTGCAAAGAACTCAAGTCTCAAATTCCACATACACTTTGCTCCTACAGGCAGAATTCAGTTTTAGACAGGGGGGGAAATAATGACACCACATTTCCCACACCTCACTTGTTGTTTCAGCATCCAGCAGTAGCAGTTTTTCTTCCAATCACTTGGAATGTCCTTAGAAGATCACAAATCCCTAGGATTACCTTATTTCCCATCATTTCCATGTTGCATCATCACAGAAAAAAATCAAAAGCCCCAGACTTTAGAAATTCCCGCTCACTACAGGGTAACAACATTGCTGCTTTTCTTACATCTGATTTAACATGTGTCACTCAGCAGCACAGCTGAGTGTTAAATATGCAAAGAAATTTGGATATTTAAAGTCTCAAGGCCATTCTTCTTCCTAATAAAAACTTATTCTTTGAGAAGACAAAGGTTTGCAAGTTACAAACAATACATTAGGGACTGAAAAGTTCTGAACAGAAATAAAAACTGGGCCAGGCACTGAGAGAAAACTCCTTTCCACTGTGAAGTGTAGGATTCCTCCTCACAGTGGGGAGGTGGTGGTGGGCAGCAAGGGAAATCTCTCACTCAGAGAGCTGAAGGAAACCTGAAACTACTTTTACATAGTTAAAATTCATTTACTGCAGTGCTGAGGCCTTCAAGGCCTCCAGGAGCTGTGGCACTCGTCTGCTGCAGGGCAGGTTTCGTGGTAATTGTAGCCATCTAGAAGGCAAAGGAGAGCAGAAATCGCAGTCCCTGGCCCTAATCACCACTTTCACATGAAGCAAATATCCATCACTTCTCCCATTAGGCACTGATTTTATGATGCCTGATAAATTTAACTGTTAGGAAGCCATTCTAAATCAGTAAAGTCAGGTTTTTCATAACTGATTAAGCAGCCAGCACCTTAACATCCAATATACATCCTCTTCTTTATCCAATTTAACAACCTGGCACATTTACAGATCCTCAGAAAAGGATCCACAAGGGTCTCCAACACAAAGGATTACACTTTCTTTTCTAGGGACTTGTTTGAAGGACCTCAAAGTGCTCAAGACCAGGTTGAAGCACCCTGGGATAGCAGAAAGTGCCCTTGCCTGTGGCAGGGGATAGAATGGGAGGAGTTTAAAATCCCTTCCATCCCAAATCATCCTGTGGTTCTGTGATTCTCTGACAGAGTAGTAAAATACCACCAAATCACCCTACAGATGTTTACTGAGGGTAGTTTATATGAGTTGAATTTCCTTTAATGCTGACTTGATTGGAAACCTTGACCTTATCCCTCACAAGGCGAATTAGAGCTCATAATTATTGCAGTTTTCCTCCCGTTAATGAAATGCAACGGTGTCATTAGTGGGGCTTGTCAGGCACACTTATGTGCAGAAAAATGATTTGACACTGCTTTTGTCATCTAATCCTTTCAGGAAAAACAGTCACAACGTCACTCAGGCACTGAAAATAAAAAAATCCTTCATGACAACGAGGACAGATGGCAACACTCCCAAGGAGTATCACCTAAAATATTCATCCTTAAGGAGGAGAGGAGGGTTAACCCTGTCAACAGCCAGGAGATTTGAATCTTCCAAGGGGAAAAAAACAAACAAACAAAAAAAAAATCTTCATTTCATGAAGTGAGGGAAGGCATGCATCAAGATGGTGATTTTTGCTGAAGATTTGCTGTGCTCAGTGACACTACACCCTGTATCAGCATTTCTCACTCTCAGCATCCAGAAGCCTGATCCACACACACTTCTGTGCAGAGGCTCAATTGCTGTCATCAATTATTATTGTCAGCTCTAGCTACAAAGCAGCAAAAACATTTAAGGCAAACTTACAAACTGCAAGACCTCAGTGTTGGTGCAATCCCACAGAAAAAACCTTGTCCATCCCACCCTTCCTCCCTCCTCCCATTTCAACTGCAATTCCAGGCTGTTAAAATGTCAACTACCAAGCTAAACCAGTAAGAGTTAATTAGAAACAAATGTTACCAGAGATGCATGAAACTACAAACTACTGCTGGAGAGACAACTACAGCAAGAGACAACAACAGTGAGATGTGCTACAGACTTGAAATCAAAAGGAAACAACTCAAAATGATACACAAGACGAGGGGGAAATAAAACGCTCTAGTACAGAAAGCACCATCTGTCCCTTCAAAACCAGAGCTGCCATGAAGACAATGTATAGTTACCTGCATCCATATCTGCAAAGAAGGGAACAGCCAGTAAGGAAAAGAAGGAACCAGAAATTCAGTGTCTCAGAGTTGGATTTAAAAGTTCATAAGGAGAACAGATAAAGAAAAATAATCAAAAAAAGTATTTACTGTAAGATACACCTTGATAAGGTACTGAGATATTTTTGATTTCAAGCTACAAACTCAGATTAATGTTAAACACAACAGCATACAAATTAATTTTCTATGCCATAAGAACATTAAAAAAAAAAAGACAAATTTTTAATATATTAAACAATAAGCAAGTTACACCTTTAAGTTTAGGCTGGTGAAGTTTTTTTTATTCTCCCAACATCCTGATTGTATAGAAATTCACCACTACAGACAGTAACTGGGCTTTCAACAGCCCAAGTGAAAGCAGCAGCACTACAGAGAGCAGTCAACTCCTCTCCATCAGGACTAATTCCCATATGGACACACACTGGGGGCCAAAGTGTTTAAAGGAGTCATGGAAAATCTACAATTATGCTCATTGTACATACTTAGCTCAGTCTGGAGAATGTTAAAGCAAAAAATCTCCATTAATTTTGAAGCAGCAAATGGGATTTTTTTGCTAATTCATTTCTGCGTGAGCCAAAATGAATAGGGATGCAGTTTGTGGGGTGAAAATAGGAGTAGGATTTGTGCATGCACGTACCTTCAGGTGACTCCTCCTGGACATAGGTGCCCGTCAGGTACCGGTGCACCAGAGCAGACTTCCCACTTGCCAGGTTACCCACGATCCCCTGGAATTAAAAAGAAGGAACAAAAAAATTCAACTGCAATTCATCACTGTAAAAAGCAGGGTATTCAAGCAAAATCTGCACTCAGAAGGAACATCCCAAACAACAGACACAGTGCAAAATAACGCCAAGAGAGAAAACAAACGGCAGAGTGGTTTGGGGTAGAAAGGACCTTAAAGATCATCTTTGTTCCACCACCTTCCACTATCCCAGATTGCTCCAAGCCCCCTCCAACCTGGCCTTGGACGCTTTCAGGGATAGGGCAACCTCTGCAGGGCCTCCCCACCCTGATAGGGGAGAATTTCAGTCCAACACCACAGGAGTTTTTGTCCTGGAGGTGTTCAAATGCCAAAAGACTCGAGGGTATGTGGGGTTTGTGGCTTTGAAGGGGCGCACAGAGCTGAGGACATCGTGCTCCTTCTTGGGGGAGGGAGGTGATGGGAACCTCTTTCCGCCTTTGAAACCAGCCCAGCCTGCTCTGTTCTCTGCTGTTTACTTGACCCTCACCAGAGGTTCAGAACAGAAGGTCCCAAGAGAGAAGATGAACTCTGCTGATGTGCGTGGGATTGCCAAACGGGCCGAGGCAGCCGGAACGAGCCGCGCATCACTGCAATGTTCTCTTACTCCATTTTCTTAATCCTAACTGGCAAGAAACCACCAGCCTTATCAAAAATGGCTTGGCAGGACCCAGCCATGTGTCCTGGCACCCCAAATTCCCCTGTGCCTTGGGTTGATCCCCTAGTGTGAGCAGCAGGGGAGGGAGGGGTTCTGGGATGAGTCATAGGAAGAAAATAACATCTCAAACATGTGTCTCTCACCCCCAGAACATGAAGCAACCTCTCAAATTAATGACTTTTCCCTCCATTATATGTCCATGAACTGCAGTAAATCTGTCTACTCCTACTCACACCACAAAACCATCAGTACCTGAGGGAACCCTGTGAGTGAACAACTTGGCCTTTGAACCGCTTCTCATCACCAAATTGACACCATCTCCCTTTTCCATACAAAGCTTCCCAATGAGAAGTTCCTTCCCACTCTTTTTTGCCTGCAACAATGCACAAAATCCCCCCCAGTTCAGGATTCACTCCTGTTCAAAGTAGCTAATTTAGTGTGTGAAAGCTGAACTGTATTTTTAATGGTCAAATACTTTTGGACAAGACACAGTTTTCCAGTGAAACTTTCCCTTACAAGTGATGAGCCCTGTGTGGATGGAAATTTATGTTATTATTGTTTATTACACTTGTGCCAAAATTGCAACTGCCAGGGACAACTGGGGGTCCAGTGAGAGGCAACATCCCATGGCTGGGATGTCTTATTCTATCCAGAGACCCCCAATATTTGAAAGGCATCAAATGATTCAAGAACACAATTTTGTATTGTTATTTTTTTAAATATCCCAAAAGTCATACCAGGATACACCATTTGACTGCACTTCAGGTTCTCTGATATATTCCTACAAACTAGGAGCAATAAATTCTACACTAGGAAAAAAAAATCTGACTTCTGATACAGTTTCTCTCTCTTCATCAGCATTACTACTTGCTTTAAGGCTGATCCCCCATAGTATGACAAAAATGCCAGCCTGTTTTCACAGCAGTCATATTCCTCTCCCTCCCCTGCTTTATACACAAACACTCCAAGTCATCTCCATTTATTTATGGATATGTCTGAAATGAAGCGAGTTATGACAAACATGTTAGGGAACAAAAATACCACCCTAACCCAGTTCAGGGAGGAGAAAATTCAGCTACAACTCACTGCTCTTTTCAGTTATGACTTGTGCAACACTGAATCATTTATCTGCATGTGCCAGACATGCTGTAAAACAAACCCAAGCCACTTTGCCCACTCCTCCTAAAGCCTGTAGGGAAAAATCATAAACTGTATTGATGGCACTTGGCATTTTAAAGCTGTCCAGGAGAGGAGCCTGACTGCAGTTTGCATAATTTTTTTGCAAGAAATTCAGTGATTTTATCCAGAAATAGCTTGTTTTTATTCTGCCTAACACATCCTTATTTAATATTTGAATAAACAGTACCCAGGAACACCAAAGGTACTGGTCTCATCATGCTCTTGACCACAATAAAAGCATCAAAATCTATACGTAAAACTCAAATATTGGACCAGCAGGAACCAATTATAGAATCCCAGACTGGTTTAGGTCGGAAGGGACCTTAAAGCTCATCCAATTCTACTCCCTGCCTCGGGCAGGGACACCTCCCAGTATCCCAGGCTGCTCCAAACCCCCTCCAAGGTGGCCTTGAATATCCTTCTGAGCAGTGGAAAGAAATCAAGCCTCGTTTTGCTAAAAAAAAGGAGGCAAAGCCTGCTGTTCTTTCCACAAAGGCACACTTGAAAAATAGCCCCCAGGGCTGCAATAGAGGAAGGAAGTTTCTCTGCTCTCCCAGAGCCAGTTTCTCTTCCCTTTAAAATTCTGCAGGGCCCAAAGGGTAACAACGACAGCCACTCTAAAAATAGATCAAAAATAAGTATCAACCAACCACCTCGATTTTAGGAGGACAACTTCTCCTTCCAACATGGCCCTTGTGTTCCTCAGCCACAAGGAGCACCCAGGATGAGGCTGAAGAAAGGGAATGAGAGAGGTGACTCACGTTCCCAAGGGCAGATGTGCAGCAAAGGCAGAGCAGATTTCAGCTGGGCTTCCCGATTTGCCCTTCTGGCTGAGCACAAGTTCACAGGCACAGCTGGTGCTGCTGGCTTCCCTGATTTGCAGTGCTATAATCAAATTATTATTTTTGTAACAGCACAAGTTCTGCTTTTACCCTTGGACAGACTCGTGGCACGCTGACCACTGCAAATCAATTCTCTGCAGCAGCTACGCAGCTGAAATCTGTTTTCCTACCCCTGCTTCAGACAACACAGGGGCAAGATATCCAAGGTAAGCACCCACCTGATGCAGCCAGGGTATCACAAGAGGAAAATGTACCCTGAGATCATCACCTGGTGCTTGGTTTGTGTTCTGAATTATAACATGGAGTACCTGCAGCTCTGCTCTCACCTGCAATTCCCAATTTTCTTGGGGGGTGCTGTGAATTAGCAGGGCTCAGAGGAGGGGATGTGCAAAGAAACTCAGGATAAGCCAGCTAAGAGTCCTGGACTCCTACCCAACCAACACCTTCCAGTGCTGAATTCCTGATGTTCCATTGTGTGAGGTGTTTAGGGTCTTCCAAATGACACCATCTGTTTAACAAAACCTGGTGGCCCTACCTGTATTAGGGAGTTACGTCCACTGACTGTCAGATTTTTCTTTCACTCACCTTGAGCACTGCTAAAGTCAAAACAGCCACAGAATTGTAGTTGTGAGGATGCTGCTCCCATTAAAATGCCTCTCTAAGTGCATTTATCCTATTAAGTGTGGCCTTGCAGATTCTCTCACCTCCACAAAACACTGCTATCAACTCAGATTTGGGAAAAGCTTAAATTCTTTAAAGAGAGGAAGACATTTGGTCCTTGAAGAAATCATGAAAACTTATTATGGAGAGATAAAATGAGCTTTACACATCAGCTGCTGACTTCCACTGCCCTCATAAGACTCCCCCTGCTGAGAAGATCCCCCCTGGAAGCTGCTTCTTGGAGCAGAACAAATTCAAGCAGCAATAAAATACTGAGAGGGCTTTGAAGTATGATTATAAATATTGAATATATGTCATCTTCATAAAGACAGCCTCAACCCTGGAAGTGTTCAGGGTCAGGCTGGATGGGGCCTAGAGCAACTTGGGATAGTGGAAGGTGTTCCTGTCCATGGAATGGGATGAGCTGTAAGGTCCCTCCCAAACTAAACCCTTCTGTGAGTCTGTAATAGAGATGAAGAGGGAAAATTCTTGACTTATTAAAATTGCATTCTGCATTTTTTCCCAAGAGCAGCTTGAATGAAGCATGGAAGATCCACAGTTCTGTGTGACATTTCCAGGCTGTTTTCCAAGACAGGGGCAAACATGAACTCACCACTTTCAGCTCCGGCACGGATCGGCTCAGTGTCCATTCCTGGCTGTTTACAAAGGCATCTGTGGAAGAGGAAAACATTCCCAATGTCAGGATAATGACATTTCATGCTCTGCTGCACACAATTTCATGCCGCAGTTTCGGGAACACGACACCAAAGGCCGTGCCTGGTCTTGGGAAGCTGACAGTCCAACATGACCAAGGGAAATGATACAAAAAATTCCAGAAATTCCCATTCTGCACTCTCAGCAGCAAGTGCTCCCACATCATCAGCAAGCTCAGACTAACTCCAGGCCCTTGGGGCTGTGCAAAAGCTCTTCCAGTGTGTACCTGGTTAAACCATTTCCCATCCACAACAACACATTCCATCCCCACAGGAAAAGCCCTGGATTTGTCACGTTAAATGACACTGTAGCTGCCACCATCTGCAGTAACTTTTCCACTCAGGTAAATGAGAAAATTTGCTGGTTCTAGAACAGGTTATTTTCTACTGCACATCACACTTCATGTCAGCAACTGCAGCAATCAGAATCAGTGGGAACATCCCTGCCTAGGGAGGTGAAAATCTCTCTTTATTCCTCAAACATGCCATTTTTTCAGTAGCATCATCAAGGCAGAAATAAACCACAGAGCCATTTAGTACAGAATTATAGACTACTTGGGGCAGGGGTTCATTTCTTGAAGAAAGGCAAATTTATCACTGCTCCCAACAGATATTAATTCCTTTGGGCTGCACCAGGGTCCAACCTCACTGACAATTCCACACCGAAGAACAGAAATAAAGCTCTATTTTTCTGTATTTAAAAACATTTATCATTTTGTTCTTTCCATAAAGATCTAGTCAGCTGTAAGCAGACAGTGATGTTTCTGTTACAAACCCAATCTGCATCCTGATTTAACCCCTCCAGAGTCACGCAAACCAGCTGAGTGTCTGTGCCGCACAGGATGCTCCTACTGAGCTGATCAGCTCCAACTCCACAGAAATGAAACAGCCCCCAGATTGCTGGAGTTCCAATCAATTCCTGGTGCCACAGGAAATAACAGGTGGAAGGTTACACCTGAGCACGTTGTTTTTAAGCAAGCCAAGGTCCTGCAAGCCACTGTTTCCCCTCCAATACACCCATCAGCAGGAGGAGAAGGCTTTTTCATTTGATCGTTCAATTAAGAAAGAAATTAGAGGCAATTTCCCACTCCAGAAGCAACCCTCAGTAACTTCAGAAACCACCCAAGCTTTCCCAGCACCCACCTAAAAACAACCACAAAGCAAACTTGTATTTTCCAGTGTTTCTCTATTAAATAAATTGTTTTGGCCTCAATATCACAAAAAGACCTGTTATCTGGGAATTAGGAAACCTTCTCCAGTTTTATGTAACACATCCCTTTGTACTTCAGCTGTGAATAAATCCTGTGGGCATCTACACTAAAACACGTGGAAAATAATCAGTATTTTGGTACAGATTTGAGCTGCCTACCACACACTCACTGGCAGCAGGAAAACCAAAGACTCAGAGTGAAATGCAAGAGAAGAGAAAGGCAAGAGAAGAAAATGTGGTCATTCAGCTCCTGTTCCATGACCTGAAGTCCCACTGGATCAAAATACCCAGGAAAACCTTTCTGTACCACACCCAGGTGACAAAATCTTGGGATGGAGGCAAAACAAGCGGCAATTTCCATTTGGGAGCACTGCACGCGAGACCTGCTCAAGATTACAGCATTCCAAAGGCACCACAGCTTGGTCTAGGATGTTCTCCTGCCTTCCTGTGGGAAGGAAAGTTTTCCCAGATAGGGAGCAATGGAATGGGGAGCTTTAAGTTGGGTATTGGGAAAAGCTTCACTGCCCTAGCAGGAAATTGTCAATTCTCATAGCTTGCTTTGAGTGGCTGTGGGATTTGGGAAGGAGCAGCCAAGGCTGAATGAGATGAGGAGGTTTCAGCTCATCTCCAGACTCTCAGGAGTCAAGGAAAACCATCAGTGTCAGGCAGGTATTATCCCTGGAGGTTTATGTGTGAGAAGCAAAGTGGGAGAGCTCCCTACTAATGTCAACAAGCTCCCATAAAAGAGAACCACTGGATTTTATCACCATGGAAGATTAAAAAAACACGAGCAAGCAAATCACTGCTGCTGACTTGGAGAACTGCAAAAAAAAAAATCTGCCAAACCAAAGGGTAGGTGCACATGGGTACCAAGACCATCACATATCCCATCACTTTTCTTTAAAGTAAAACCCATTTTGGAAGATCTGTGCATTCCAAAAGGAGAAATCAGGGAAACAATGAAAACCAAAATCCCAAAAAGCATGGAGGACAAGAGACAAAGCAGAAGGAGGGCAGCTGCAGAGTAGAAGGGTGACTCAGCCCAAGGACGTGGATTTTTTCCTCAAAATGCATCAAAATCCCACACCAGGACCTTCCAAAACTGTCTTATCTCAAGGACCCTCAATATGGGCAATACAAGCATTTTAATCCTGATTAGCAATATAAGAAATTAAATAAAATTCACTTGACAAGGGTGCTAGACTTCTTGACCACCTTCCCCTTTTTGCTAAGCCCTTGGTTACTGCCACACACAGATTTTGAGTGCCCAAAATACTTGAGAATGGTAAAAATACCATTTTATTGACAAAATATGCCTGTTAAAAAGGAGAAATAAAAATTTAAAAGATTTACCTCAACCCAACTAGTTTAAACTAAAATTTCCCAGTTCTATTATCCTCAATTTGCAATTAATTTACATAAGGTCTTCCAGTGCCCTTTAAAAAAATAAAATCAACTAATTTCTATTAGGAGATCTATGAGATTGCTTTACACTGGCATATTTACAAGGAGTAACAATAGCTGAACACAGAACATGGCACGAAACAGCACCTGGTCTCTTCAGCAGTGTGAGGTTTGTGTGCCATCATTGGGCTGAACGCGAAAACACCCTCTACCCAATCCAGTTTCTACTAATGCCTCAGGAAAGACTGATTTATTTCAAGTTAATCCCAAGATCCAGAGAAGTTAAGGTGAAAAGGTCAAATACTTGAAGACAGAACATCACAAACAAGTCTGGGGATTTGCCTTATTTCCTAAGTAGAGAAAACTAACTTATAGCTACAGCATGGAACGCTGGATCCATCAAACTGGAGCCCAAATTGTGCAGTCCACAAAAATCCTCTGCTGAAGCTGCAACCCACCACGAGCTGATTTAAACATATTGGAAAGAGATTTGCATAATAAATAGAACCACATGTATGAAGTTGATCAACTGGGGTCTTGTTTGCATTACTGCCCGGCTCTGGAATTCCAGTGAACTCAACCTTCACGTCCCACTACAGGCTCCACACATGCAAGGAAGGACTTTTGTCAATAATTAATCACAGTTGTGTATGTGCCGCTCCTTTCATTTCTGCATCACTGATCAAAAGCTTCAAATATTCATGGTGTCACTTGTGTCTTTTTTAGAACATGCACCAAGAAGATCATTTCAGCTGCATTTCCTTCACAAAGCTCACTTTGCCACAATAGAAGCCTTCATTTTGTTTTTCTCATTTCTTCCATTTTTATTTCTGCCACTACACTAAAGCACAAACTCCAAGAGGACCCTTGACTATTTTAAAACCTCAGTTTAGTAACTCAGCCCCACCCAGAGGAACCTTCTTAGTTCCAGTATTAGGAACGAGACGCAGACTTTGCTTCCAGCACATGAATCCCAGAATGGTTTGGGTTGGAAGGAACCTTAAAGCTCATCCATTCCGCCATGGGCAGGGACACCTTCCACTACCCCAAGCTGCTCCAAGCCCTGTCCAAAATGTCCCTGGACATTTCCAGGGATGGGGCAACACCTGCTGAAGTGAAATCCTGGGGTTTGATGGCCATTCTTGCCCAGGTCCATGCAGTCCGTGGCACAGGACAGCAGCTGATTCCAAGGTCTGACTGTTCCAACACTCCGTACATGAAAGCCCCACTTAAAATCTTCCAGCAGAAAGATCTACTTTTTCAAATCCATGAATGACCACTAAAATCTAAATGAATATTAGCAAAATAATGTTACTGAGAGACCAATCCCACCATCCATGATTGGGAAGAGGGGGGGGAAGTCAAAAAAACCAGAGATATTTCCCAGCCATTACAGCAATAACCACATCAAGGGCCTGGCTATTCAGTGTCCAGTCTGGCTCATCCCATCCTTGAGTTTTTACCCTCTCCCTCTCCTAAATTAACTCCATTTACTGCCATGGGCAACAGCAGCAAGGTAGCAATGGGATCTCTGAGAAAATGGTTCTAACTGTAAATTAGATTTACACCACCCTCTCCATCCTTCAGGTCCATCCTGAGGAAGAAAATCCCCACCAGCCAGTGCTGTTTGTCCATTCATTAGTATTTTAGGAGAGCCTGAGAAGCCCCAATGTTATCACAGGGGCAGCACACCAGCCTGCCCATCACCAACCCTTGATCCACTAACCTTGTTTTGCCCTTTTTTCCATCCAAATCTCTCACCCCTGACTAGCAAAAAGCTGAGAAGCTCAGGGCTTTCTCCTCCTCTGATGCAGATGGAAACTCAATGGCAGCCTGACCAAAAGGAGTGGTGAGGGAAAGGCAGATAAACATCTCTGCAGGACAACAAGAAAGGACTTAAATCTTTCACCATTCTTGGAAAGCTTCTTAGCAAGAGCTTCCCTCAGGCAATCTCAACATTACTTTGCTGTGCTTCTAAATGAGGAAAAGCTATCAATAAATAAAATATAGAAAAGCCAAGGGATTTCTCTGGAAAATTTCAGGTAAAGATCCTTTTTGCTAAGAACAGGAGCCTTCAAAAATACAGGAATGAAGTTGAAAGTACCAACAGCCACATCACATTCTGCTCTCCCCTTCAATAATTTCTGCATTACAAGCAATATTTAGAATTTCTTCTGCTTTGAAATAAAAACCTGGGAGTGAAGAGGTACAGAAAATATTCCTACAAGCTCCCACCTGCCCACAAGGATGCAGATAAGGCCACACATCTCTCTTGGAGCTGTATCAAAGCAGCACTTTCAGGACATATTTCCCAAAGCTCATGTGCTGATTTTCTTAGCAAAGAGGGAAATGTGCAGCTTTTGGGTTGAGACTTGTGATCCGCCTAAAACATGCATCTTTCAGGAGGGAGAATCTCACAGCACATCCTCTCCAACCCAGCCCCCAGCACTTCAAGTCAAAGCACTGACTCAGTTTCAACAGAAAATAGCAGAAAACCATCCTGACATGTTGATTTCTAAGCTTTGCATAAAACATGATTTGGAAGAGTGTGTCATGTTTCAAAAGGCTTTTTTAATGTATTATATGGGGCTCTAAGCAACCTGGTCTAGTGGAAGGTGTCCCTGCCCATGGCAGGGGGGTAGAACTACAAATCACCCTGGAATTCTATGAATTTTTATCCCTGTTGTGTTTGGGTTTTTAAAATCAGATTTTCATATGGGTCTTCTCTGCTTAGTCACTCTGTTCCATTACACCAAACAATACCCACAAAGCAGTAACAAATAAAACCTAACACAGCAGTACCAGGATGATTTAAGGTTTTACTCCCTCCCTACTCAGTGTGATAGAATCATGGCTTGTATAGCTTTCCACTCTATGCCAGTTCAGAATTACTGCTGCAACAACCCTTTTTTCCTTCCTGAACTGCAGATGTGTAATTTATAATTCTCAGACAGTTTAAGCAAAAAGCAGCATTGCAGCTCCCTGCCTTCCTCGGGGTGGGAACTCCAGCCAGGCTCTGGGAATCACACCCCAGCCCTGCACAATGCTGTATTTACACTTCACTAACAGCATTAATACACCCACTGCAGAAGAAGTCACCAAATTGCCACAGAGCAATTCAATTACAGCCCTAAAACCAGAGGGATTTCACGAGCTGTCAGTTTAAGACTCCTCCCATCCCTGACAGTGCTGTCAGGATGGATAAAATCCCATGAGCTCTCCCAGCTCCAATGTAAATGTTTGATATTGGACAGATTTATCACTGGCCATACGCAATTCCTAATTATAAACAGGAAAAAAAGAGGCTGAGCTTAGAGCAGTTAAGGCATCAGGAATCCGAGCCTACGCTCATCAGAACCTCCCGTATCTTCGACATCTGAAAAACCTTTCCCTGTAACTGAGAACTGTATTAAAGAGATATTTAGGTCAAAGCTGTAATCTCTCTTGCAGCAGCATCTGGCAGCTGCAGCATTATCCTTTGTGCTGCCATGGAAACAAAAGGAGGACCAGGGATGCAAAGAGCTGCATGAGCTCCCCAGCCAGCAAGCCAGCCATTCCCAAAACACACTGGGCTTGGGAATTGTGGCTCTCACCACAGTATTTGGGTTTTGTCTTCAATTTTCAAATTGTTGAAATCAAAAGGTTTTTTTTCTGCTGTTAATATTCCCCCTCTCTCTCACTCAACACAGCTTTCAGACGGGGCAGGAATGTTACCTCCGTGGGGATAACCCCATGCTTCCCACAAAAGGAATGATGGAAAATGGATCCAAGTATACTCCCAAACCCAGTCTCATGCTCGGAGTTTTACTAAAACCACCAAATTATTTGTTTTGCCCTTAAATATAACGTAGGTCCAACCCTGACTACTCATCCTAACCCTTCTCCACCCCGCAAAACAAAATCCTAAAACCAAGCAGAACAGCTACGTTGGCTGTAAGCTTTTTATAAGGAAAAATAAATTACATATTTGATGAGGAAAACTTCCCATTCCCTGCATTTTCCCAGTTGGTTGGGTTCTGGAGCTGACACACACAGGGCAAGAAAAATTAAAATCCCACAGATGAAACCACCGTTTCCTCCAGAGACAACTCTGCCATGGGAGAAGCACAGAGCATGTCAACAAGGGATGTTCTGAGTGAGGACTGTCAGGAATACAACTCAATTCCAATCAAATGCACATTTCCCTCAGAGAAATGTGGCACTGGGAAGCTGGGCCAGCCCCTTTTCCAACAGGCAATGACAACCCCACCAAGAGGTTGAAAGGAATATAAAGAGCAGACAAAGAGAAAATGAAAGCATCTCTGTAGTAAGGCTGTTCCCTGCTCCAGTAAAACTGGGAAAGGCAATGATCATCTCTGCAGTGCAGGGGAGTAACATCTTTTTTTTTCAGGCAATAAACAATATTTCCTAAGTGCCAAATCCCCACAGAAACTCAGCTGAACACAGAACCACAGTAGCTCCAGGAAGTAAAAGAAGGCACTGGAGATGGAATTTTTGGTAAATGCCTTATTTTGTTGAGTCTGCCCAAAAGCAGGGCAGTGTCAGAGGTGGGGTCTGTTTTCTCCCATCTCCTGTCTCAAGGGAAGGGCAGTGCCAGCACAGGAAAGATGATCCCACATGGAACTCTGTGAAAATCTGGAGATAAAGCTTTGGGCTGTTCAAGTCACACTCAAGACAGCAGGAAGGAAAATTCACGACTAAATCCACATCCCAGCAAGGATGTCCAAAGTACCCAAAATGAGACTCTTCAAAAATCATAGCCCGGGCTGCCTTTCCTGACTAGAGACACAAACGAGGAATTAGCCTTTCTTATTCAAATCTGAATATTAATGAGGAACCTCCCTGAGAAGCATCAAAGATGAAAAGGGACAGCTTCTGCAGTTGGCACAAGAAGAGTCGATGTCAAAGGATAAATGAAAAAAGATGAAGTGAGGAGAGAACAGCATTTTGAAAGAATATAGAAACAGATTTATCTGGCAAGAAGAAAGTCACAATAGAGATGCAAAAAAACCCAACCAACTACTGAGGGGCTTTGCCGGGCAGATTGAAAAGACTTTTAGCTTTTCAGACAGGTAAGAATGGCTGTAACTCAAAGAAATGGAAAAAATTAGCATGGGGAACTTGGTGACTACTTGGTGGAGAGGAAAACAGAATCACAGAATATCCTGAGCTGGAAAGGAACGACAAGGACCATGGAGTCCAACCCCTGACCCTGCACAGACACGCCAGCAATCCCCCCCCTGTGCATCCCTGAGAGCATTGTTCAAATGCTCCTTGGGCTCTGCCAGCCTGGGGCCGTGCCCATTCCCTGGGGAGCCTGGGCAGTGCCCCAGCACCCTCTGGGGGAAGAGCCTGTCCCTGATATCCAGCCTGAGCCTCCCCTAACACAGCTCTAGAAGCAATACTAAATAAAACCCAAGCACACAGTAAGCCAGCCTGCACAGGACTCCCACCACTGGGATTCCACAGAGGAGACTGTTCTGGCGTAACACCTCAGCATCACCAAAATTTAAGCAGTAGAACGTGAAGCAGATGGCAGTACATGAGCAAAGCCACAGCAACCTTGGGGGGAAAAAAGGCATAGGAGGAAGGGGAGAACAGAAGTATCAAGGCACACTTAACGAAACAATAGTACCAACACTTGAGAGTGGCAGACACCAAATCCCAGACTAAAAATTGACAGGGGCCTGGAGTAACAGGACAAGGGGGAATGGCTTTAAATACATTTAAAAGGAGGGCAGGGTTAGATGGGATACTGGAAAGAAATCCTTCCCTGTGAGGGTGGGGAGGCCCTGGCACAGGGTGTCCAGAGAAGCTGTGGCTGTCCCTGGATCCCTGGCAGTGTCCAAGGCCAGGCTGGATGGGGCTTGGAGCATCCTGGGATAGTGGAAGGTGTCCCTGCCCATGGCAGGGGGCGAAATGGGATGAGCTTTAAGGTCCCTCCCACCCCAAACCATCCTGGGATTCTGTGAACAAGCAGTTCATATAGAGGCAGCCTCTTCCCATAAACACAGCCCTTTAAGTGTTGTAGTCACAGCTGTGAATCTCTGCTGAGGACACTGCAAGGTCCTGCAGGGACTCACAGCTCAATTGTCTTTGGGCTTATAACAAAAGGGAAAACTATTGTGCTGGGTTTTAATCTGTCTCTTACCCGTTTCACAACACACTTCTTAATCCTAAAGTGAGAAAGGATGAACAAGAGTGACTCCATCTTTACTTCCCCCTCCTCTCTCATGCTGATCCCGCTTGGCTGCCCCACTCCTCAGGGGGGTTGCTCTTGCCTGGACCAAATTCACCACCCTCCACTCTGACCCACAGCAAGTTCAACCCACCAGGACGTCCATCTCTAACCACCACAAGGTTCTTCTGTGGCTCTGCACAATCAGCTCCTGGTTTTTGCTTTGCCTAGGCATTCATCAGTATCTTAGCCTGAAGAGGCTGCAGCAGATTCCACCAGGATTTGCTGTTGGGTCTTTTCAACATGAAAAAAAAAATCAATTATTTATTCCTAGATATGATTGCATGTTTTTTAAAAGTTTTATGCACAAGAGGACTCTCCCTCTCATCTGATGGCAGCTCAGCTCAAAGTCTTTAGCGAGAGCAGTCAAAATGAACAGATTTCCTTTGTCCTTCCCTACAGAACTTGAATAAATGTGAGCTATGATTTTCCCCATAAAGCCAAGCCTGCTCTTCCCCAACACCTCATTTATCCATCCACCTACAGCCCTCACTCTCAATTCCAGCTCGGTGGCTGCACACTGACGGTGATTAATGCAGACAAACTCTACCCCTTGTCACACCCAGGCAGCCACGATGAAGTCAACGTGGTTTAATGGGTGTGATCCTACAAATCAGCTGAACCCACACTCCTCCCATCCCCAAAATGCCCCTCCCCTCTCGAGGAACCTGCAAAGGAGGGATCGAGGATTATTTTTCTGCTGCTGTCACAGCAAAATCTGCATGTGCCATGTGCCAAAACCTGCAGTACACAAGTTCAATCACTTAAAATCAGCTCATGGCCCAACTTCCTTGCTTGTCAACTCAAAACCGTGCTCTGACATCATCTGACCATTCAGATTGACCTTTTTCAGTGCTTTTAACCGAGGCTGCAGAAAATGGGTCCAGCGGCTTTGTACAGAAGTACATCTAGAAAAACATTTCTCCTCTCCACCAGGGAAACGATGACTTGTTTATGCAACACATTTCTGAAAACATTTTTTAAAAGTGGAGTCATGTCTCCCAGATTGCTGTGCTGGTTGTCAAAACAGAGCCTCTTTTTCCCTGACTGTACCATATGTAATCCTAAATCCACTTTCCCTAACTTGATATCACCCATGAAAGATTTGGAGATGATTAGTGGAAAATACACAAATGAGACACTGTTCTCCAGAGAACGGTCCAGCAGGAATAATCTGACGGGGTTTATACTTATTAGCCTGATGCACATCTAACTTGTTTAAAAAAAGCTTTTGTCAAAAGTCAAAAAAAAAAAAAAGTTAACGCAATCCAAGGCATGGTCTCAAAGGGAATTAATGCTGAGCTGGAATCAGTGCAAAAGCCTTGGTTACAGCAACAAGGAAACACTGCAAAGGGGGCCCATTTTGTTGAAGTTGTGCAGAGATGCATCCTGAGGCTGAGAGAAAGCCAAGCAAGCAGGGGATGGCTCAGCTCTGCCAGCACCTTTTGCCTGAAAACTGCTTAAAAACAGTTAATAATGGTTCAAAAAGATAATATGTGACTAAATGCTCCATTAGGAAAGAGTTTCCTCCCACAGCTTCCTGTTTAAAAAGCACCTGCTACCACCAGGCGTTTTGGAAAATACGGGACCCGCGCAAGCACAACGCATTTACTTTGGAAACCCAAAATGTTGCTTACATGAACTTTAGACTGGGTGGCTGTAGCACAAAGCCTCTTTCAGCTCTCTCTCGCAGATAAAGCTGCAGGTTTGGAGGAAGCCAGAAGGAAGGAAAAGCCACCAGGACGCTAAGGTCCATTAACCTATCACTCCTTTGGCTTCCCCTCCCTTCATCCACCCAGCACCCACAGCACCTGAACAATAACTGCAGTGCCCGAGACCTAAATCAACACAGAACCTTTGCAAACATCCACTTGCTAATCCTTCTCCATTTGAGGCTTATAAAGCTGAATCTTTACTTTGCTAGAACTGGTAATATGACTTTTTTTTAAAAAAAGCCCCACCCATCCAGGAATCAGACTGTTGTGGGTCTCTGCAAAAATCCTGCCCTCTGGCTACGTTCTTATTTGTGTTTCCTGGGTCAAGCCAAGAAACTCAAGTGTGTTTTCCCAGCTTCAGCAGGTTCCCAACACCTCAGGCACGTACTTTAAACTCAAAGCACTGCACTAGAAATTATATCTTTAAAGAAGCCCATGCAGAGCTCAGTAATCAGAAACCAATTTTGTTCATCTGAGAGACCAAACACCTCTGTCCTTAAATTCCTCGCTCTGATGCTTTTCACACTTGCTATTTTGCAACATGCAAATGAGTCCTATTACAGGATTATCTGGAAAAAATGAGCTTTTTTTGCACAAGCACTCTTGCCGCATCTTGACCTATAATGTGCTCTAGCAAACCACGCTGTAAACTGAGTCCTTGCTAAACCCCCGCACCCAAACACTTAAAGAATTACTCTCCCTTCAAATTCTGTTCCCTACTAATCCTATAACCTCCTATTTCCTTTATATGAGCTGAGAAAGGAAAGGTGGGGGCCAGTTTATATTCTTTGTCACCTCTGTACCACTTCCTCAGGTAAACTCAGCCCCATCAGCCACGGAAATTCATTACAAAAAAATTCTTTTCATATTTAGAAAAAAAGAAAGAGCGCCAAAAAACCCACACAAAGATCTAAAATGTAGTTCAAAGCCAACAAGAAGGGTGTCAGCCTCTGCTCCAGCAACACCACCAGCACGCGCTCTTAAGAAAATAATTAACACAATCAAGTGAGGCCTTAAATCTGTAATAAAACGCAGCCACTTGGAAGCAGTACAATGGGGAAACAGAAAGCAAACAACCACAGTCTCCAAATCTCAAAACACCACTCCAAAAGCAGCAGCAGAATGCATGACACTGCATGCACACTTCCAGAATCCAGAGGGACCACCTCTGCCCTTTCCACAGTGCTCCCAGAAGCAAAGCCAGGGGAACTGGAGCTATCCTTAGGATCACATCTACTACACACAACATGTGGTTAGCACATCAAGGCAGCTACTGGGGCAGATCAAAACAATTTCTGGCTCCTCCTCCCCATTTAAAGGGATTTAATTTTTCCCAGGCAAAGGCGGGCAGCAGGATGAGGAGCACAGCACAGCCTGCAGCTGCTGCCAGCAGCTGGAGCAGACCCCAGCAGAGCTACAGCATTCTGTATTTTTTTAAGCTGCAGTGCATCAGAGTTCACATCCCAGAATGAAAACAAAGCAAACCCCAAAATAAATGTCACTGCCTTACTAATTAAAGGGATTTGTTCGTCCAGGAAGGCCAACACAAACCACTGCTGTGGGGTTAAGGATGTATTTTTAGCACTCAGTCCTTCCAGCATTTTTATGGAAGCTGTGAAAGGAAACCAGAGCCTGACTACCCTTGCAGCATCACCAAAAGCTCTGTCTCAGAAGGGGTTTTATTTTCCTTAAATTTATTTGAAATGTCACAGGGCATTTGCATAAGCTGAATTCCAACAATACTGGGATTTCCTCTCCAGCATCCAGGGTTTCATTCCCTGTTGAGGAGCCAGCGAATTTTGACAGAAACCACAGAATGGTTTGGGTTGGAAGGGACCTACAGAACCATCTCATTTCACCCCCTGCCATGGGCAGGGACACCTTCCATTATCCCAGGTTTCTCCAAGCCCCATCCAGCCTGGCCTGGAATACCTAAAGGAATGGGGTAATTTCAATAAATCTCTTATTTTAATAAATCTGGCACTTTTTAAACTGCCTTTGCTGACCTTTCCACTTCACAGCAGCAATGGGGTTTACCATCCTGCAGATTACACAAATAAATACTATTTACAAGACAAAAGCCTGAATTTAACACTGACAGGCATGGGTTTGAAACCAAAGGAAAAACAAGCATATCCAAATTGACTGTCTTCACCTTGCTCTAGGAAACTGCCAAAGTTATGGAATATTTAAATCTCACTTCCCCAGCACACTGGGAAAAGTTCACTGCTTTTCTAACAAGCCAGCAAGTTTCCACTTGCAGCTTGGTCCCAAATGTTGCTTTTAACGTTGTTCCAACCACATTCCAGATTTCCTTCTCTTGACTGCTCAAGACATCACACCCTAGGATTTGAAAAATGGCATCAAGTTGCACCCAATGGAGGGCAGAGCTGAAAAAGTGAGATGCCTCCTCCTCTGAGTATTCTGTTCAGAGAAATCCAAAGCTGGTTTCATACAGAAATCTTCAGATTAAGATTAATTTTAAGATTAAGCAGATGTGCTTATTATCCATATAGGCAAGAGAATGAGGGGACAGACCTTTCCATAAGGTGGCGAAACAATCTCAGTAGTGGAATCTGTTCATTCCACAAAAACTCTCAGGTTTTTTCATATTCATGGATAAATAAAACAGCTTTTGTCCTTAATACCAAGGAGAGGCAGCTAAGAAAACCCAGCTCATTTTATAACAGGTGGTTTGGGTGACCCCCAACACCTGAAATCCAGGTTTCCAGACCATTTTAATATAAAGCAAAGGTAATGCCATCAGCACCAGCTGCCTCCAATTAACACCTCACCTTTATCAGCTGTAGAAGTATTTCCTCATGGGCTGAGAGCCACCCACCACTCGTGTCCCTGCTGACTCACACAAATATTAATCAGCCTTTAAAAGGTGCTGTTCCACCACGTTATGCAAATTACAACCAACTCAGGGAGACCACAGTGGAGGAGCTGCCAAGATACACCTGGATATGCAACAGAATATCCACCATTGAATAAAAGCAGGGTGAGCAGTTCTAGCAACTCCTGCTTATTTATGTAAAAACACACTTCCAGTTATTAAAAGCATATAATAATTTGGGTTGGAAAGGACCTTAAAGACCATCTATTGCCAAGCCCCTGGCATGGGCAGAGACACCTTCCACCAGACCAGGTTTACTCTGAGCTCCATTCATCCTGTGCATTCAAAGAAAAAGGTACAGAATATGGATTTCAGCTAATCCCTATTGTCCAACTCATTTTCCTTTTATTCAGGCCATAAGATGAGTATCTCAGGACAAATTGCTCACCTTATCTGCCTCAGTGCCAGCCTCTGGGGCAAGGGCAGAATATTAACACATCATTTAGGACTTAGGCATTTCAGTGGGAGCACATTTATCAGGCAGCCTGATGGAGTAGGAGGATCATATCCTGCTGCCCTTCCCTCTGGCAGCACCTACAGGAGGCAAGAAAAGGCTCACAGCAGTTTTAAGCAGGATCACCTTGCCAGGCTGCATTACCAAATTAAAGGCTGAACACAAGCCTGCTGCTTTTATAGAAGAAAACAACCGTTTTTATAAAAAAGCTAGGCAGCAGACAACACAAACTGAAAATATTACCTCCCCTCCTCCATGAAGCCCTTATATCCCTACTTCCAGAAGTGCCTCCAGGCTCCTTAAATGCTGCCTCCATTGCAAGAAATGCTGCCCAGGTGCTTCTTGTGAGGTGATTTTCATTAACCCTGCCCAGCATTACAGCTGAGCATCATCAACATGCCCTGCTCTACACCCCAAGCACTGTGGATACACATCACAAAGTGTTTGCATCCCTGTTAAAATCACAGAAAACGCAGGATGCAAAAGACCTCCAAGATCAAGTCCAACCTTATTCTAAGTGGCTAAGCCAGGTGTGTACTTAAAACCAGACATGTTTGTCATCTGTAACCCTCTAAAGCAATTATCATGGCAAATTATACCGAGGCTACAGCAGGGAAAAAAAAATATCCATAATGTTACCTATTAAATGGCTCCAGGCACTGTAATACACAAGAAGAACGAACGAAATTATCTAGGGAAGCATTACGTGAGTTTTTCCCCATTAGAAAAGCAGGCAGGCACAGAGGGCTCCCACAGAATTACTGGATGAAGAAATCTCTGTCCAGACCAGTCTCCACAGGAAGGAAAAGCCTGAGATAAATGCAGTAAAAAACTCACTATGGATTTCAGGGCTGAAAATTATGCCTCTCAATTAAACCTTTGCTCAGGATTGCATCTGGCACTGAGAACTGAAATTCTCTGCCTGCTCTCAAGTGCTGCACCACTGTAACCTTAAAATATCCATGACCTGCCAGGTTTTGCTCTGCCATTTGAGTGACCCCAGGTGTGACCACCCTGGATCACAAAGCCTGTCGCTCCATCCTTCCCAAGAACTGACAACCTGCCACACTCATTCCCACTTTCAACAAAGGAAGGGAGCATTTTCACCTGGAGGGAAAAAACCCCCTCCTGTAACTTTAAAGGTGTTTTCAGACAGCTGAACTCCCCAGAGTCAGGCATTTATCTTTTAAATTAAACAGAAATGTCACCACAGCCCTTATTGTTTTAAAGTAAGAAGGGAAATATGCTGAATTTCAAAAAGGAAGTGTTGGAAATCACAGTGCAAGAAATGGAAAACTGACATTATCCAACCAATATCTGGGGAATAAAATGTCCAAGATGAATCAGATGAGGAATTATGAGATTTTCTGCATAAACCAAAGAATAAGCACTTAAATTCCCCATACTTTGATGCACACATCGTATTTGATACCTGTACCTCAGTGTCTCCCCCAACACAGACGTACAGTGAGCATTAAGCATTTTGAAGTTATAATGAACCATTTGTCAATTAAATCCTCAGAAATCTATCCCAAAACATGACATCCACTGGCATTATGGATAAACACCCACCGTAAACACGCCACAACACTCCAGTAAATAAATCTCACTACCCAGGCCAAGAAATGCTGGGGTGGAAGAGCCCCCAGAGCTAAAAGGAGATCTTTTATCAAGACAGCAACACTTAAACCTGAGCTGAGGAACCCCAAACCACACAAATCCCCTGCCTGCCCCCAAACACTGCATCAACAATAAAGGAGAAATGTGATGCCATTCTTTCAAGGCTCCTTCAGCACAGGATGTTTCCTCCTCACAGCAATTTCAAGGCTGCTGAAGTTCTTCTAAGTGATTCCCAAATTATTTCCAGAAGTGATTTATAACATGCCCAGGGACAAAATCTACAAACAGCACAAGGGTCTACTGAAAACTTGACCTTTGGGGTTTTGCATTGATCCCCCAGCCTCTATTGGTATTTTCCAAGAAAATCCTATACTTAAATCTCACTTTAATATAACAGCCACAGTTTCCAGCTCAAAAATCTGCTAGAGGAATTAAATGCCACAGTCCTTCTTGAAAATTCAGGTGACCAGAATCTCAGGGACTCAAGACTTCAAAAGCTGTGCTGTAATTCAAGCTGCATTTACACAAACTGGCTCCCACTTCATATACCAATTATAGTCTCCTGGAAATGCTCCTCAAAAACGCTGCATGACAGAATCATTAAAAATGCCCTTAAAACCCTCAACAAAACAACAAAAGCCTCACAACCAGTTTGAGGCCCAAGGTTTTAAGCACAAGTCATCCATTGGAAAAAACAAGACATTGAAATGAAGGAAAAAAATACAAGTGAGAACGCTGCAAAACTGCTTATTTCAACACCCAGCTGATTTTATTGGTTCTGCAATTACTTTTTCCTAGGTTTGGCCTGCTGAGTGCATATTCCACTAAACAAACATGAAGAAATAAAGGTGGTAAAATTCACTTTAAGTGATTTCATGAGTTGGAGTTAGACACAACTGCCTTTATTACTCAAAAATTCCCAGCCCAGAGAGCAAGGCCACAGCCTGACTCCAAACTCCAATCACACAGCTCACCAGCTCAGCCACAGCCATAAAATTCTTAAATATACTTAAGAACGTGCCTGAAATAAAGGCATTGCAAGCAGTCTCCATTTGACATGTATTTATACATTAATTACATTTATACAAAAATTATCTCCTAATATATATGTAAATAAATCACATGTAATCCCCCAAAAATGCCCCACCATTGGAATTGGAATTTTTCAACCAAGGGAATTGCTTGAAAAATGGGAACTAAGAAAAACAAAAAATCCTCTGAGACTGGCTGAAAAGGGTACAAGAGCTGACAAGATAAGCTAAACTACAGTGGTGTGAGCCCAAATTTAGCCTTGGTTTATCTGAGAAGCCCTTTGTGGAGGTTACATGAGGTTCCTTGAGCTTCCATCCAGCACCCATTGCTTGCTGGTCGAGTATTTATCAAAGCTCATCCTCTGAATGACTGAAAAAATACACAGAAATCCATTTTTATTAATCTTAGCTGGGAAAAACATATATTTTATGGTTCTGCTGTGATTTTTGTTCAGTTTTTACTGCACAAAAGCTGCATCCTCCTCCCCTGAGGACCATGGTGCTGCCAGCGCTGGGGGACAGGGGACAGCAACATGTAAACAGCAAAGGCCAGCAGCGTTTGTGATGACTGCAGTGACACATTGCTGGAATTATTCTGCAGGAAAGGAGCTCAGATTGGGTCCAGAAAGAATTTAGCTTTTTTAGAGTTTGAACCATGTAACCCTGCTGTAACAGTGAAATGCACAAGAAGAGCAGGAGCAGGAATTCTCTGTCCCAAAATTGCAGAGCTCCCTCCAGCCTGGCTGGGTAACTCAGCTCCCTCCTGCAGGAGGGAAGGAACAGTTAAATTCCACTGGTTTTATTCCATAGGGCAGCAGTGGCAGCTGTGAGTGGGCTGGGGAAGGAGGCTGGACACAGACAGGGCTGGAAAAGCCACCATGGGCTGAGAGACACTCAGAGCCACCCCAGAAGCCACCAGCAGACACCTGCAGTGGGGTATTTGGGGACAGGACACTGACCTGGCAGCCACCTACAACTGAAGGAAAGCTGTATGAAGTCCTGTGCTTGTGGAAACAGGGTCACAAATATTTTATAAATCATTACCATTATTAAATAACAACCAGCTCCATCACCTGCTAAATACTGTCAAGCCCCCAACACCAAGCTGGTTTTCCATCAGTTCTTCCACACAAAACCAACCTGTCTCCTCACTTTACCCACACTATTTGTGGGCAACATCACACTGATACTGCTGATCCTCAACCTGGGGGCCCTAAAAATACAAACCAGAGCAGGCATGCTTGGATCACACTCTATTTCTCCTTTATTTGGGGATGGAAAGGGATTTGTTATCAGTCAATTCCTGACATACTTTGCGAGGGTAGAGGTGAAGGCAAGCTGTGACAGGAACGTAACCTGTGAGTATAAAGAAGAGGAGCTTCTCCCTATCACCTCTGCCTGGTTCCTGCAGCCAACCTCAACAGGCACGGCAAAGAAACTTCCAGGAGGGACTCCAAGAACAATTTCCTTCAGTGTGCTCGTTCTTTTTCCAAGCCAGCTGAATGAAAAGATTCCCAGGTGAAAGCCCACAAGGTGCCCCCATGCACACTGAGGGCTTGCAGGGATTTCATTCTGAAGTTCCAAAGGTACAGTGTGAAATTCAACATCTGAGACTGCAATCCATGATCCACAAGGAAATCAGGACTTCCATTTTCATGGGAAAAGGCATCTAATCACAGGAAGGAGTTAATATAGCATTATTTCAGAGTTATCTAGAACAAAACTATAATTAACACAGCAAATACATCCCACTTTGTTCTGCACTCCTTTATTCAAAATGCAGCTTTCTGTTCCCCCTGCCAAAGCAATCCCAGGAAAAGTCCTGCTTTCAAGATGCTTCCTTGCAGACCCTCAGGGTTGATTCAGAATGGACACAAAGGTCCCCCAAAATCAAGCACTGCTGTATCACCACCCCAAATGAGGATGGGTTCCAAAGGGATCACATGAAAACTGACAGCAAAAGCCACCTGATAGAAAGGTTCCCTCCTTAAACAAAGGATCACACAAACACTGATGTTGCTCTGGCTGGGACTTAGGAGGGAGAATCTGGAAAAAGAATGAGTGATCCTGCTCATCTACAGGAGGATCTGTATGAGGAATGCTGCAAGTGGAAGGATCCGCTGTGAACACCAAGGAGCATGTGAATGACCAGAGCTGAGAGATGTGCTAAGGACAAATACTGACCTGCACTTTAATCCCCACCGTCCTTCAAGGGAAGATTATTTGTTACTGGCAGTAAGCTGCGAGACTGGGAAGGGCATCTGGGGATATGGACTGGTTTTACAGGAACTCGGAGAACTCATGGAAAGGTCTCTTGATTTTTAGCTTCACCACTGAAGTGTAACTTGGCCATTATTGCAGAAATACACAGAATGAGGGCAAGGGAACACTGCACAACCACCTCAGGACAGAAACAGCACATCCGTCCAGGTCTGTGATACCTAAATCAGACTTAAACTGAATTAAACCATCTGCCAAATTAGAAAACAAAGTTTTACAGTCCTAGGTTATAAAATAGCAGCCATTGTGTTACTATTTTACCAGCACAACTGAACTGAAACACTTTCAGATTCATGACTATGCATATATATAGATATATATATACAGATGACATATATTTTTTTAATTTGGGAATCTCCCCATGTGTTTTTCAGAACAAGTTCTTCCACGCTATCAGCTCTGTTTCCTGAAGGAAGAGGGCAGCCAGAGCAACAAGAAGTCTTTAGATGACTGCAGTGCTGTCTGATCAGCCTCTACTTAGCATGAATTCTCCTCCCTGCTTTAGATAAAAATAGAGTCGGTTCAAAGGGCTGGAGGTCAACTGCATCAGCAGGTGATTCACTGGCAGCCAGCAGTCAGAAGACACACCTGAGTCTCTGCAGGGCCTCCACAACCCGGGAGTGAGGAGGTAAAGCAGGTGGTGATAGTAAAACGTGGCAATGATCTCAGGAATGTTTAAGCCCTGTAAAGCAAACCAACTGCACGATTTCGCTTTTCACTCCCCACCCTTTATGTTCACAAGACCAAGAGATAAGAAGGGGCAAAAGGGAAGAATTCTCACAAGTTTTCAAGGCAGCCAAACAGACTCCCAGCATTTCCATGCCTCTAGTGCATACATACAGAAATAATCAAGCTGTTTACACATCTTTCTACACAGTCAAACACACATCTCTCTTATCTGATCCCAGCCTGCTCTTTTCAGAGCCTGTCATTCTCCAATAACCTCACCCAGAGTCACCTCAGAAGCTCTGGAGACATCCAAACTGAAAATAAAGAGGTTTTTTTTTCTGAGAACATCAGTTCCCCTCCTTGAAGGTCCCATCCCCACCTCACCCAGAAGCTGAAGTTCAGCTCTTTGTTCACAGAGATGTTCTAATCTCAAATACCATCATCTGCTCTAAGCAGTGACTTTTCAGCTAACTCAGAAATAGCCAGGAATTCCAAAGACTTAAGACACGCTGAGATATTTTTGAGAGATTAGAATCAGATACAAAAATAACATATTTTGGCCAGAACTGCTCTGCATGTTGCAAATGCATTTAAAGGCATTTCACCAACACCCAGGTGACCCCACAGAGACAGTGCACTGCAAACGGGAGCTGAAAGAGGCCCGTCACTCCCCAGGACTTTGAAACACTGCTTTTAAAACACGTTTTTGCAGAAAGAATCCTTTAGTGTTGCCTTCTTCTTCCTCTGACCCCTGGGAAACAATCCTGCCATGCACAACTCTACACGGAATTGAAAACATCTCTAGTTAACTCTTGAACAGTACAACACCATGCTGGAAATCTGAGGAAATCCTGGCCAACAGTACAAAATCAAAGAGAACACCTTCTCCTCAGAGCAGAAATTAGCTTCTTTTTAGTAAAACAAACTCTCCATTGACAAATTTAACAAGTAAGGATGAAAGAAGGCTGTGGGGAGACCTCTCTGTGGAATTTCAGTACCTAAAGGGGCTTTTTACACAGGCAGATAGTGACAGGACAAGGGGGCACTGTATTAAAGTAAAAGAAGAAAGATTTAGATTAGATATTAGGAAGAAATTCTTTACTTAGAGGGTGGTGAGGCCCTGCCCACAGAAGCTGTGGCTGCCCCTGGATCCCTGGAAGTGTCCAAGGCCAGGCTGGACAGGGCTTGGGGCAAGCTGGGACAGTGGAAGGTGACCCTGGCCATGGCAGGGGTGGCACTGGATGGGCCCCTCATGAGAGGGGGACAAGAGGACACACAGTGAGACGGGGACTAGTGACAGCCAGTGAGGATCTGCCACCCTGGACTGTGAGGAAGAGCAGCCTGAGCAAGGAAACCAACAATCTGCAGCCGAGGATGAGGCAAAACAGGTGATTTGTCAATTCAACTCAGATTTAGAGAAGACAGAAGTTTAATTTCTCTCCAAGGCCTGAGCACAATCCCCTGAAAGCTGCACAGAGCAATGCACGGTCAATTTTAACAGCTTCAGTAATTAAAACTGAAGAAAAGTTAAACCTTGTATCCTCCACGAGCACAATACCGGATTTTTCCCTGCAGGACACAGAGGTCGAGGCATAAAAGCTGTTGCCTTGCCAACATAAATATTTCTGTATCTCTGAACAGAGGAGCTTCTGAATTAGGATGCTGCATAAGGAACAGTTGGGTCAACATCCCAGTTTCCCAGGCAGTTTACCCTGGATAAAAATGCAACACGAGCCCTGGTGGAGCAGGAGATGTCTCAGGCACTCTGCCACTCCGACATTCATCCCAAAGAAGGTTTTGGGGTTTGGCAGCCCTCGGTTTTGGGAGGAAGGAGAGCAGCACCTCTGCAGGAATGCTCATAGAGCTGGGTTAAGGGCCACTACTGATTTCTCAGGGTTCAGCCTAAAACCAGAAGTGCCACTTAGGAGTGAGAATAAGCAGTAACTCATTAAGGTGAAATATTGTGCTCTTATTGCCCAAATAACATCTGCACCCACAGAACAGCAGAGAAACTAAGGAGGGAGGCAGCTCCCTAAATGCCTTGCAGATCCCTACAAATCCAATCAAATACAGCCGCGCTGAGTGGTTCAGCACTTTTTACAAGTTTTCCCTTATATTTAATACACAGGCACTGCTGTTAAGCAACTGTTTGCATGGAAATAAGAGTGAAAAAACTTGCATTTTCAGTGATGCAGAACCCTCTTCTGAAACCCCACACATGCACATGTATATGTATATACACACCAAGTCCTAAACCACCATTTTTAGGAATCCAGATTCTCTGTCAAAGGAGCCAGACAAGCTGACTGACAAATACATGCAAACAAAGAAGGATTATAAAGCACTTGGAAGCATCAGGAGCTGGCAGCACTTAGCACAGTATTTGAGCTTCCCTTCATATCTCAGTAACAAAACATCAGCATCTAATCCTTCCAAGTAGGAAAGATCTGCTGGGAGGCTTCATTCACAAAATGGGAGCTGGGAAGAACAAGAACCCTTTCCTAGCACTGGGATTTTCCCAAGAAACACTGATTTTATTTCTTATTAAGTACCTTCAAGGCTGAAACGAACTTCCCCAAGCTCAGGAGTTTGAGACACATCATCAATTCATCTAAAAATCAAAGTTGCTTGATGTAACCAGAAGTGACGTTGCTGAATCTTTAATTCAATAGCTCTGTCGGTCTATAAGCTAGTGAAAATAAAGGTACGAATAATGGGTGTCAGGCAATATAGAGGGGCCATTTCTCAAAGCAAGGAGACAGACTTGCAGTACCACCCACGTGGAACATTTATAGCCAGGAAATACAGACGTGCCTCCCTCGTAAATCCCAGGAACTGTACTGACATTACAGCCAGATCCTACAGGGCTCCTCATAAAGCCCTTGCTGTAACATCTCAGTACACAAAGAGATTTACTCTGGGTTATCACTTCAGACAAGTGACCTTTACATCTTCATCTGGGCAGCCTCGATGGAACCCAAAACACAAGCACAAGCACCGACCATGAGGTTAACGATGCCTTAAGTGAACTCACTCCACAAATATCCCTCCAAACGAGACCTACTGACCAAGTGACCCTCGTGACAACACGCTGCCCCGAGTCCCTGCCTGTTCCAAACCCCCTCCAGCTGTTCCTGCAGCCCAACAGCTGCACAGCAGGTCTCTCTGCCTTGCTTCCCTTCTTATTCCCAAAGGAAACCTCAATAAATAACAAGGCCCATCATTAATGTCATCTGTAGTGATCAAAAAAAGACTGTAGAAAGCTAAGTGCACTGTTTGCTTATTCTCTCGCTGGCATTTGCCACCTGCTTTGCTTTAAGGAAACATTTGGTACTATTTTGTCAATAAAGCACAAGTATTTGTCACACACTGTCATTATGCACCAGCCTGAACCATCAAAATCATCAAACGTCCCATTTTCAACTCCCATCAAGATAATAGCTTTATGTTGGATGCTTTTCATGAACAAAATAGATGATAGTTTCACGGGTTCAATATACTGACATTTCTTTTCCCTCACACATGAAAAAAGCCATTCTGTGGTTTTTGGCAGAAAGCTCCTCTCATTGTGTGTTTACTGTAGTTGCCATGGGGAAATTCCAACACTACTTATCAAAAGTAACACCAGCACATTAACAGTCTGCATTAATGATTTCTTGTTAAAACCCTATGCAGCCTGAAGTGAAAAGGAATATTCAGGCATTTAAAACATTCGCTCTCTGCTTTCCAAATCCCGATTCCTGAGGCTGTGGCCATGCCAAAGAAAACCCCAGTACACGCCATCATTTACACTCATTATTTGGTAACTGGAGAGTTGCACTTGGGCAATCAGTGTTCAACTGCTGCTGGTCATCAGCTCTGTAGTATCAAAATTAGCTCTGCTCTGCAGCAGAGAGCCAAACTGCTCTTTCAAATACACCCAAGTGGTTCTTCAGTGGTGATCTAGGAATCCAAGGCCTGAAGGCAGCCCTGCTAATGAACTTACACTGCTTTGAAACTGCATTTTGTAAAATGGGAGAGACGGCAGGTTCTGGCTGCTTCACTAGAGAGAGCAAGGGCTCAGCATCTGGTACCAGTGATTTCATTTTGAAGGACAAAATGACCATTACATCCAGTAAAGAACTGCAGTTGGGTCATGCAGCAACTATGAGCAACTTACAACTCTCCTCTGGTCCCAGGAAAAAGCTCATCTGCCACCTCACATACAGACTCCAACTCCAAAAAACCAGCCAACTGTAGACTCACCAGGATGAGCAAAGAGCTCCAGAGGAACTCTGTGTGCCTTAGATCACAGAATCATTTAAGTTGGAAAAGCCTTCCAGGGGCATTGAGTTGAACCTGTGACTGATCCCTGCCTTGTCACCAGCCCAGAGCACTGAGTGCCACCTCCAGGCCTTCCTTGGACACCTCCAGGGATAGAGACTCCACTCCAAGACCTGACCACCCTTGCCATGGAGATCTTCCTCCTGATCTCCAGCCTGAGCCTCCCCTGGTCCAACTGAGGCCATTCCCTCTCCTCCTGTCCCTGTTCCCTGGGAGCAGAGCCCGACCCCCCCAGCTGCCCCCTCCTGTCAGGGAGTTGTGCAGAGCCACAAGGTCCCCCCTGAGCCTCCTTTTCTCCAGGCTGAGCCCCTTTCCCAGCTCTCTCAGCCCCTCCTGGGGCTCCAGACCCTTCCCTGGACACACTCCAGCCCCTCAATGTCCATCTGGTCAGGAGGGTCCAGAGCCAGACACAGCCCTTGAGGGGCCTCAGCAGGGCCAGTACAGGGGACAACAATCTCTGTCCTGGGGCTGAGGCCACACCATGGCTGGCACAGCCCAGGGGCCATTGGCCTCTTGCCCACCTGGGCCCATTTTCAGCTTCCCCTGACCATCACTTCCAGGTCCTTTCCTTATGGATCCTTTCCAGCCACTCTTCCCTCAGCCTGCAGTGCTGCGGGGCTGTTGTGACCCAAGAGCAGGACCTGGCATTTGGCTTCTCGTCACACTGAGCAACCTCTAATTCAAGGCAAGGAATCAGGAGAGAAGGAAAAGGAATGTCCTGTTCTGAATGTTTCTTTTCCTTGTGCAAATTGTGCTTTGGTCGTCTGTGTGAGCTTCATTAGATAAACGCATCGTTACCTGGAGTGGTAAACCAAGGAACAGGCAGATCCCTGGCAAAACAACAGAACGCTAATTCAATTTACAGAGCTTAGTCTGGGAGGGAAGGGAGATGAATGCCTGCACCACACTTCACAGAAATATTCAGTGATCTGTCCCAACAAAGTTACCCATTACTGCCATTAAGGATTTAACTGTCAAGTTTATAGCAGAGAGGCATTAAAATTCTACATTTCTTTTCAATTTGAAGAGAAAAACAAAGACCGCGGCTGCTAGCAGCTGGCACATACTTCAATATTGTGCAAACATTAATCCATCTCATTCTCTAATTCAGCCAGTGACCTTAATACCAGTTCAGTTCTTAATCATCTGGCTCTATCACTGCAGCTGGCATTCGTTTTGCTTGATATAAGACCTACCCAATAAATAATAATAAAAAGCCCTCTTAGACAATGCTTGAAAATGCTTGACCCCAACTGCAATCTATTTATCTGCTGGGTTTTATTCTCATAACAACCTCTAGACAACACTCACAGTAACTGAAATGGCTGAAAGAGTCCTAGAAGGGTTTCGGTTCATGAAATCAGGGACTCTCCAGCGTTGAAGAAGTTGATGCTTAGGCCAGCACAGCACCCAAAACCTGCAGCTATGACCCAGGGAGCCACATAGGACCAGCTCCAGTGCATTTGCAACTTCGCTGCTGAAATCCCATGTGCTTCAAATCTCTGCCCACCCGTCCGTGAGAGTGCACATCAGGCTCACTGGGCTGCACTAGCACTGCCAGCAGCACAGCACAGCAGTGGCCAGGGCAGCGAGGAGATGACACAGAACTAACAAGAGTTATCTCAAGTGAAGCTTTGCAAGGAAAGGCTGGAGGCCTCCAACAGAGATCACTCAGCAGCTTCCCCCTGCTTCCCACGACTCTGAGCTGCAGAGAATTTGAGATAAGAGCTTAAAACTAACTCCTCTAAAACCTCAGGGGAAAAAAACTCAAAAGAGCAGTTTATCATATTATGATGATACTCATTTTGATAGTCAACAATTTTAATACCCATATCTGCTTAGTATATCCTAAAGAGGGGTTATTCAAACAAACATCTCAGAACAAAAGCAGCAAGTGAGAACCACTGAAAAATAAACTATTTGACCACCACCCCCCACCCCCTCAGCCTCACAGCCATCCTCCTCCTCTTCCTCCAGAGCAGCACGAGTTCCTCTCATCAGGAAAGAATCATGAAGACTTCAAGGAGAAAAAAGTTTAGATGAGGAATGATATTTCCCTTAACATCTTCTTCTAAAGAGCCTCAGGCAAAAATAACTTCTCTGGCTTGAAGTTTATGGAAGTTTCTCTTTTTGCCCATGGAGATAGTGGCCATGCATATAGAAAAACCTTTTTCCTTCAAATAAATTGATCCCCTGCTTCCCTTTGCAAAAGTTTTGGGAATTCTTGCTTGCATAGGATTTGAGGTCAACAATATCACAAAAGTGGGTCTGCAGGTAGAAAAGGAAAAGGCTTGAAGCTCAAGGGCTGTTTAGTGACAGCATGAATAACTACTGAGAGTTTATAGACTGGTCCCAGACAAAAATCAACCTTTACCCGCTTCACTACCTGAAGTCAGACTCAGTAACTGTGAGTTACATGTAGATTTAAAGATTCTTGACTCTTCTGCTTAGAACCTCGTTCAAAACTATCACCTGACTGTGGTAAGTAAAGTAAGGTAATTAGTTTCAGCAAATATCAGCCAAGCACATGTCGTAGTACCTGGGCGAATATTTCAAGCTAAAAATACCAACAAGCTACGCTTTTTAAAACTTCTCCTTTCTCTGAAGACCTTGAGCAGGCTTTACGTTGAAAGTACAAAATCAAATATCTCAGGTACAGCACCAAACACAGAGAATACAATACCAAGGGCATGAGGGAAACAACAGCAGAATCATTAAATCACCGACTGGTTTGGGTTGGGAAAGACCATTTAACTCCAAGCCTTGCCATGGGCAGGGTCACCTCCCACAATCCCAGGTTGCTCCAAGCCCCATCCAACTTGGAAGTTGAGATCCAGGGGCAGCCACAGCTTCCCTGGGCACCTTGTGCCAGGGCCTCACCACCCTCATAGGGAAGAATTTCTTTAAGTTTCCAGGGAATAAAACCCACATTGAAATTAGAGTTCCACCTATGTGTCTGCAATTACTCCAGAATCTGTGCACAGGACTGTCAATAGGACACCAACTCCACATCAACTAAAAGAAACGAAAGACAAGCTCTGGCCGAACAGCAGCTTGTTCCAACCTTAAAATATTAAAATATATCTGGTATGCTAATTGTAATATGTAATTAAACATTTTTCTTAATATATAAGAAGAGGAATTAAAGACAAATTAGTTTAAGTTCAGCTTTCTAACAGTGACCAACGAGCAACAGCTGGAGCTGTGCACAAGCTTTTTTCCTAAAGTGCAATTTTATGGAAAAACGGAAGGAAGCAGAGCACACCAGGCCTGTTAACCCATAACCCAAGCCTCCAACACTGCTACCTACTGCAGTCACATCGCTGGTCCCAGGACACATTTTCCAGAGAACAAGCCTCAAGGCTTTATTGCACCAGATAAATTCAGTAGTGGCATGCACTGGAAGAACCTCTCTGGAACACCTTAGTGCTGTGTACCAAGAGTTATTGATCAACTGAAGTCTCCTCCCAGACTGGCAGGACTGCGCTCCCTGTCTATGACTCTGTGCAGCTCAAAGAGAGCAAGAGCTGGAGTCCTGTGTTGGCATGAAGAGCCAAATGAAGTAATTCTCTGTTGTGGTTACCTTGAACTTTAACCAAGGTCAGACCACAATTTCCGTCGAGATTATTATAAGCCCACATGAATGTCTCTGCATCAATAAAACCTTGCAGCCCTCAGTTACTGGGGCTAAATATTTGGCTCTTCTCCTCGTGCCTCAAACTCTGGGCACACTCCACTTGCAGCAGGAGCTCTGGATCCGTGAGGGGTTGGCAGCTGGTTACTGCTTTCCCCAATAAACCACCTGGGCCCAACTCCACACAATCCTCTGCTATACCTGGCCTTTAGGAAAGCATAATCTAATTGAGAATTGTATTTTCAGAAAAGCAGCAACTCAGAGATCATTTGCCACCTGATAAGCACTTAGTGCTCAAAGGCGACTGTAATTGCTGGTTAAATGTTTCATCACAGATACTTATTAAAGATCTGAAAGCACAGCTAGAAGAAAGCACCGTCTCACAATGAAGCTCCACAACCAGCATTTCTGGTTTGACACGTCCCAGCAAACGATACCGGGATCCTTCCAGATCCTCACAGAAAGCAGCTAGTCAGCTCTTCCCTGCCATCCCACAGTAAGGTATCTCCATCCCACAGTAAGGCTCTTGTTCAAGTTTTTCTTGTATCTGAGGGATTCACAAACCCCAGAATTCCCTGTATGATTTCCACCTAGACTAAAAAAGCTCTGGCTAATTTGTACACAGCTATACAAAATTACTCAAATAACAAAATATTTTAAAGAGCATGGGTTCTGAGTCTGCTGTGTTTTCCAAAAATACCAAATTCCGTTCAAGCTCTTTTACTGCAATGAAGGTTTATGATTTATGAGACATTTACACCAGTATCCACTCACTTATCCAGCAGTACACATTTCTGACCAACATAACCCATCTTTTGGATTACAGAAGTCTTTCCAAGAGGAGAAAGTCCCAGTGCTGTGCAACACTGGGCCACCCAGTGACCTATATACAGCAGCACTCCAGTTCAGCTTCTATTCCATAATTAAACAAGCTACACTTGCCTCACTCAGCTGTCCTAGAATGCACAATCAATCACCCCAGAGAGGGATTTTTGGTTCAGGAGGACACACAGCCTGACCTGCACTGTGCAGAGCTGCGCTACCATGTGCTCCAAAACACGCTGTATCCATAAAATCACAGAATGGTTTGGGGTGGAAGGGACCTTAAACACCATCTCGTTCCACCCCCTGCCATGGGCAGGGACACCTTCCACTATCCCAGGTTGCTCCAAGCTCCATCCAGCCTGGCCTTGGACACTTCCAGGGATCCAGGAGCAGTCACAGCTTCTCTGGGTAACCTGGCCAGGCTTNCAGTGCCTGAAGCTGAAGCTCCGCCGCAGCAGTCGCCGCGGGCTGTGGCCCCGCTCCCCTGGGGCCTGCTCTCCGGGTCCCCCGTCCTTGTTCCGCTCGTCCCCGGGTGGGGATGCGGCGGCCACCGCGGCTGCTCCGGGTGCGGCGCTGCCCCGCGGCGCCCCGGGCACGGGCGGCCCCGCTCGCCTCGGCACCTTGAGGCGGCCCAGCTCCAGCTGCCCCGTGCTCAGCGTCCTGAAGGTGCGCAAGCCGCAGGGGCTGGGGACCCTGTCCCGCTCCTCGCTTTCCTCCTCGCCCTCCTCCTCCTCCAGCAGCAGCAGCCCGGCCCTGGTGAGGCTAGAGGAGCCCGGCGGGCGGCTCCGCCCGCGCCGGGGCAGCTCGGGGCCGGCACGGCCCCTCTCCGGCGCCCGCAGCTCCTTCCTCNCCAAGAGGAGAAAGTCCCAGTGCTGTGCAACACTGGGCCACCCAGTGACCTATATACAGCAGCACTCCAGTTCAGCTTCTATTCCATAATTAAACAAGCTACACTTGCCTCACTCAGCTGTCCTAGAATGCACAATCAATCACCCCAGAGAGGGATTTTTGGTTCAGGAGGACACACAGCCTGACCTGCACTGTGCAGAGCTGCGCTACCATGTGCTCCAAAACACGCTGTATCCATAAAATCACAGAATGGTTTGGGGTGGAAGGGACCTTAAACACCATCTCGTTCCACCCCCTGCCATGGGCAGGGACACCTTCCACTATCCCAGGTTGCTCCAAGCTCCATCCAGCCTGGCCTTGGACACTTCCAGGGATCCAGGAGCAGTCACAGCTTCTCTGGGTAACCTGGCCAGGCTTCCCCACCCTGAAGTACCCCAGTGCAGCCATCTCCCTCTCCTCACACACAACAGCCCCTTGACCCATCATCCATTCCCCAAGCACCGATGCCGAGACGCCCAGACGATACAAGGACGGGCACCTTTATGGGGGGACCCATTGATGCTCTCGGAGCTGGACTGCATGTCCACGGCGGCTCTCCTGAGGCTGCTGAAATAAGCCCTGGACCTGGAGAAGCTGCTGCGGGGGGAGCGCCCGTGGGGGCTGCCGAAGAGGGCGGCGGGGCCGTCCCTGCGGGCGAAGATGCCGCTAAAGAAGCGCAGGAGACGGTGCTCGCTGCCGGCGGCCGGGCCCTCCCGGCCCAGCCGCTCCGAGAGCCGCTGCAGGTCGCTGTTATCCAGGGTCCGGTTCTTGCTCTTGCTACGCTCCCAGCGCTCCAGGCGGGACAGCGGGTCGGCCTGGCTCAGCACCTCGCCCACGTCCAGCGTGTTGCGCTTCTNTGCCCCGCTGCATCCTCTCGGGGGAGGAGGTGGCGGCGGCCGGCGGCTCGCTGCTGTCCAGGAGGTACATGATGGTTTTGCCCTTCAGGCGGCGGCGGCGGCCACCGCGGGCATCGGCGCCGAGATAGGGGATGGATGAAGGGATGGATGGAGAGACGCGGGTGGGTGGCTCGAAACGCAGAGCCACAAATCACTGCAACCCGGTTAAAAAATAATGATATAAATAAATAATAATTTTTTAAAAACGCTCCGATGTCACACCCCGCTTTGCTGCGGGGTCAGGCTGGGCTCC
>VZTZ01024001.1:98923-163403 GCA_013400955.1 Drymodes brunneopygia | reverse complement strand
GGGGCCCGGCCGCGCCGGCCGGCAGCGAGCAAGCGCCGGACTGGACTCCCGCCCGTCCCGGAGCGGCAGCAGAGCGCTCTCGGATTGCCTCTGCCACCTCCTCCCAGGAAAGGGACACACCTCGAGATTCCCTGGCAGCAGCAGCGGCGCTCCAGAAGCACGGGATTGTCCGCTGGAAATCATCCAGTCCAAGATGTGCCACCTAGAGCAGGTGACACAGGAGCACATCCAGGTGAGGCTGAAATAGCTCCAGGGAGGGAGATTCCACACCCTCCCTGAGCAGCCTCAATGTACAGAAGCTCTTTCTCGTGTTGATGTGAAACTTCTCGTGTATTGGGTTACGGCCACTGCTCCTCATCCTGGCACTGGACACCACTGAGAAGTTTGGCATCACACTCTTGGCACCTGCCTTTGGGATAACTATATGTATTAATGGGATCCCATATGGACCCAGGCCCATGCAAGGGCAAGGCACGTGGTGCCCATCAGCTTGGACCACCACCTGGGCTCAGATCTTAGTTCATTCTGCATCCGAGGCAATGCACTTCCTCCTTAAAAATACTCAAAATTACCCAGAACCGATTTACTTTTTCATCTGTGATCCTCCTTAATTAATGTTTGTTCACCACAACACCGTGCACAATTAACAAGCCCCATTACTGGATTGGTTAGTCATGCACAAACCCTTCCCGAGCAGCGGTTTCATCAGAACCTGCCTTGGGTACACAGCTGGAGGAGGGCGTGACACACACACCCCTTTTCACACCCAGCTTGCCAGTGCTTTTGCAGGGATGCTGAGGTAATTAACCACCAATAAATGCCCGCTCTTAGTCACTCACAAACCAGGATAGCAGAAAAAAAAAAAAAAGTTAGGCAACATTAGGAATAAGGTTTCTATGTTCCATATCTAACATCCCATAAAAAATCAAGCTTGAAAAAACCCCTTCACCTGCCTTGCACTTCCACAATCAAAACATCCTTTACCGATGCCAGTAAGGGCCAAAAGCAATAAAAAATCAGGTGTAAAAGAGGAAGGAAAGCACTGACATTTCCACCACCAATCCGTGTCCCCAGGTGCCACATCTACAGGTCTTTTAAATCCCTCCAGGGATGGGGACTCCAGCACTGCCCCAGGCGGCTGTGCCAAGGCCTGAGCTCACTTTCAGTGAGGAACAGGTCCAGACCTGGAGACACCCCTGGCAAGCCAGGAGCAACTCCAGGTGGGAGACTGGACTGTCACACAAGGAACAAGGGATGCTCTGGGTCCCAGACTGCACACATCAGTTTACTGATGACACTGCAATCCCACAGCACACACTGCTGCTCCATTAAAACAGAGAACTCCTGATTTAGCTCATTTCTCCAGATATGAGACTGCTGTCTTCAACGCTGACTAATTAACATTAATTATTCCTCTTAGCTCTATTCACCATGGAACAGAACAGCACATGTCTCTTCAGCAGATACCTGCTCAAGACCAGGGGCTTGGAGCAACCTGGGATAGTGGAAGGTGTCCCTGCCCATGGCACGGAGATGGAATGATGTGATATTTAATGTCCCTGGGATTCTAAGGGGTCTCCCTTGAACCGCTTGAAAACAAATTTCCAGTTCCTCCTAAATGCTTGTTCGCTACCATAGGACGATGGCTCATTTTTTTATTTCTTTCACGCCCAAAAAGCCATTTCCAATAGGAAAAAAAACAAGGGGGGGTGGGGGGGAGGAAAGACCTGCTACAAAATATGAGTCTAAGAGTGATAAATTGTTGTTTACGTAAATCCACCAGACTCCGACTGCGCGGGGCTGCCAGGACTCATCCCGCATCCTGATCCAGGCCGCGCTTTCCAGCGCGCCGCGCGGGGAACGCAGCCGCCTCACCCGGAGCGGGATCAACCATTTTTCATCCTCCCGGGATGACAGACCCCTCCAGAGGAACTACTTTTAAGCGCAGACAAATAGCCGGCACATTCCTCCGGCCCTCTCCGGAGCATCCCACACCCTCCCTCTCTGCCCGCATCCCGCTCCACTAGCACCGGGGTGGGAACACGGACATCCATCATGGTTCGGGATGCTGCAGCAGCTCTTCTGCGGGGAGTGAGTGGCACTCGAAGGTTGCTCTGCTGCTGCTCGTCATGACTTACTACCCTACAACTCCTTGTAACGCTTCCTGTAAATAGGACGAGTTGTTTTGCAGCCGCCTGTGCTGGTGGTGCAAAAAGCCCATTACCTGGTCCTGCCATCCCCCTTCACCCGCGGCCAGAGGAACTACAGAAATCTGCTTTAATTGTTCATCTAACATCGGGTTACCTCAGAGCAGAGATCTCGTTCGCAGCACAAGGGATGTCATGTTTAATATTCCGGAAGCGATCTCTAAACTGCGGGATCCTGCCCGGAGCCCAGGGCAGCATCGCTCGGTGCCCGTGCCCGCCCCGGCCGGGCTGCGAGCCAAGCGGCGAGCGCAGCCCGGCTCCCGCCGCTCCTCCCGGCCCGCAACTAGCACAGATCCGCTCCCAGAACAGGAGAAGTCCCTCAGGCCTTGGGACAAGAGCAGCCAGGAGCCACGGCAGCCAACCCAAACAAGTCATTTGGCTCGCAGCCCACGCCGTGTGTCCTGAAGGGCCCTCGGCAGCGGCTCCCGCTCACCTTGCACTCCACGGGCGCTTGGAAGCAGAGCAGGACCATAAATACCGGGCGCTGAAAGGCGTCGAGCCCTCTCCAGGGGCTGGGGACACAGGGGTTTACACCCTCCATCCGTCCCACCTCATTCCAACACTGCAAATTGCTCCGTGACCTCCTGCCAAGCGCTCAAAAAACCCCCAAAGGATTTCGCTTGACAAAGTCCTGCTGTGCCTTCAGTGCAGTCACACAGGAAAGCAGAACCATGGAAATCCTCCAGCCCATGTAGTCAGTAAAATGGGGGAGACAAGAGCTCACATTTGCAATTTCCCACACAGGACATGCTCTCTACTAAAATTTAGAGTTCCAGAATTCTCAGCAGTGAACTCGGTAATTTATTTTCATCAGTGAAACATGGGTGTCTCAAACACATCTTCAAATAGCTGCAAGCAAAACTCATCAGTGATCACAGTAAGTGCAGAGGGAGCTCTCTGAACACAACATTCGTGGATGCCCACCCTGGATGATGTTCTGGAGCTGAGTTTCACATCCCCAGCACACAGCACTCACAACAACTGCAGAGATGACCCTGCTGGCAGGAGAAACACTCCTGCTTTCCAACAGCTGCAGAGCAAGGTCACTGTGAGCAGCAAATACTACTGGTACTGACTTTATGAAGCAAAGAGTTCTCATGTCGTTCCAAGTGATGCAAAATAGGTGTTGCATTTTCTCTTTTCCCAGGAACTCTTTGCAAAAATAATTATCATCACAATTCTTTGATTCCTTGTTCTTGATTCCTTACAGGTGTTTTCCATTCTGCCAGCAGATCCAATCACCACTCAAATATAAAAGGCTGGATAGAAAGAACAATTGGACTTGATGATCTTAAAGATGTTTCCCAGCCTTAACAATTCTAGGATTCTATGAAATACCTCATACCCATCAGCAGCATCTCAAAATTAACATTTTCATGCTGAGAGAGCCTGGATAGGTTTGCCAAAACCTTTCACGTACACAATTCCTGTGACACCGCTTGTTTACATGCCCATGTTTTGGATTTTATTGGACACCCCACTGCCCTGTCTTTTTTATTTTTTTGTGAAAAAAGCAGCCCTAAATGTCACTGTTTTTGCAGGCTGCAGGTTAAACTCCAGACACACAGCACCACTCCAAGTAGTGGTTCCTTGGACAAATTGATTATGGAAGGCAAATTTAGGTCACCTGAGCAATTCTTAGGAGTAATTTGGACGTGATTTCACTTTTGTCTCCTGGAGAGGCCGTGCTCCATCCGCTGTTTGTCACCACAGATCAGTGTTCAAGGAGCAAACAAGAAAAGGCATCTGGACCAGAACAACATTGTGCTGCAGGGGACCAGCAGCACAGAGCCCAAATTCAAGGGCTCTCTCCAGCCACGGGGTTTGCATTAAGGCACTGAGCTGTGCTCTCCTGTCACTCTGCACTTGTCCATTAAACAGGCCTGAATTCACTGTAGGCAATGCTTCACTCAGATGAAAAACAGAGACATCTCACAACAAAGCAGAGGATGGGGGCTACCAGCATGAATTCAGCATTTGCCATCAATAACGATCCTACTGCCAGCACAAGGAAACCACATTTGTCAGAAAAACACTGGATGTTGAGCAGGAAAGGGAATAAGGGCGATGGGATGGGCAGTAAAAACGCAACGCTATCATTTGTCTTTGTCTCACCAGGAGAAAGGCAAAATGTTCACATGTCTGTATCCCAGGGAAAATGAGGGTGCAGCAAAGCCATTCAAAGAACCCAACACTGAAATATCACAGAATCACAGGATGGGGTGGGTTGGAAGGGACCTTTGAGCTCATCCAGTGCCACCCCTACCATGGGCAGGGACACTTTCCACTATCCCAGGCTGCTCCAAGCTCTGTCCAACCTGGCCTGGAACCTTTCACAGGTTCCTTCACAGGAACTTTCACAGGAAGGAAGCTTCTCTGTGCCTTCCATCCATGTGCAGCCCCACAAACATTCCAGGTGCTTTCAAGCAAAGATCGGTGTTGCTTTTTCAGGAAACCCTTGTGTCTCATTGTCAGGGATATTTCACCAAACTGGGTAATAAAAGTCACAATAATTTTCGTTTTCATTTCTAAGCATGGATGATGGTACTTCCTTTCACATCAATTATGCCTCCTATGTACTTCGTAAGTCTAAAAGGCTCTTGCTTCATAAGACAACATTATTTTATAAATAGAATAATGAAATACCTTTGACTCATATCCATTTGTTAAAGATGAGGGAAGGGATCACTCATCTTTATGTGAAATGGAAAAAAATGAAGTTAAATCAGTTATGATTTTTTTTAACCATGACATGTGCTAGCAGTATTATTTTTAAAAAATTATCTTTAAGCAAACTCCAAGTTCCAGAAAATTTCTGGTATCCAAGCACAGCATGTTTGATCCTTCCAATTTACTTAAAAGAAGAGAAAAAAAACCCTTTTAAAAGGGAAAGAGCACAAAACCTCTTGAATTCTTCTGCATGACTAAGATCATCCTTTTGATTTCTGCCCCCAAGCTGATGGAGCCATTAAAATTAATATATTGTGCCCATCCATCAGCTTCTCCTCAGCTTAAAAACAAAACAACACACCTGACTGCAGCTGGATTTCTACTGAATAAACCAGGGCAGTCCTCAATTATCTTCTCACTAAACAAAGAGGCATCCAGAGGACCAGGTGTGAGATTCATCTTCCCATTTTAACTAAATGTTTTTTTACACCACATCTTCTAACAGAGGAGTTGTATCCTTCTGCTGGATTTAGTTGAAGCAGTGGAACAGGAAAAAATAAAATACAGGAAAAATAAAATAGATCATAGAAACTACATATTAATACTTCAAGCTTGTTGTCCTGAGAGCTACACTGTTGAATTATGGATATAAAGCTTGGTTTGTACTTCTATAAACTTGGTTTATCATTCTGCCACTCTCCAAAGGCCTTGGGATGGAACAGCGAATGCTAAAGCCATTCCTAAGACTCTGTTTTCACTTCAGTCCAAGCTGCCAGCACAGATCTGCTCACATATTGCATTTATTCACCGAGATAACTGTGGAAATGTGAATTCTGTGACTTTAATTTACTTCTAAGCGGGCTGCCAGTGTAACCCAGGAGCTCTGCTTGCTGTTCTTTTCATCTCCTGAGACAGAAAACCCCAGACACCAACAAACAGCAGCAGGGCACCCCGGCCATCCAAGGGATGCTCAGAAAAGCATCAGCTCATACAACTCCAAAAGGCTGCTCCCTGTCACCTGCCTGCCCTCTCAGCTGCTGGCAGACAAAGCTTCCAAGAATAAACTACAGGAAAACTCATCTTCCTACACATCCAGCATTCCCTGAGAGGGCTGTTAACTATCTAAGTTTGTACACAAAGCCACTCTGGAATCTCATTTTAAGTACAGGTATTTATTAATAGATAATAGATTAATATAAAGCCATGTTTGTCTCAATAAGAAACAGTGCAGATTTCAAGATATCCTTACTTCATTTTGGATATTTAATCTTTTTTTTAAATGCTTTTTAACTCAGGCTATCATACATTTCTTTTAATCCCCTCTCTGGCACAGTAAAATATTCTGACAGGTAGCATCAATTCTAACTCAGGACTGCACCTTTTGCTTTTTACTTGTGGTGTTTCAGTACCTCACAAGCAGGAAAATTTCCAGATGCCTGTCAACTACTCAATGTTCCCTCATTTTTAGGCACGTTGTTTTTCACCTCAAATCACTGAGACACTCAAAGAGACTGCACTGCAGCAAGGCAAAGAGGCCTCAAGAAAGCACCTTTGGCTAAACTTTCAGCTCCCAAATATTGGAAGGACATGAATTTGTCCTTAACAAGGATCTAGGTGAGCACTCACAGTCACAGCACAATCTGCACAAAGCCCAGGCAGGTTCTGAAGGGCTAGGAATAGAGAGGGTTGTGTTTTTATGGAAAAGGACTACTCTAAAAGCATGGATTTGGATCCATCACTGTAAGAATGAGGGAGGATGTGCCATGACACTTGTTCCTGCCACAGCCATCTATTAACTGAGCAGTGTCACTCTTTGTCGGAGTTTGGATCTTGGCAGACACCTGCCTTTTAAACCAAGACACTCTTCTGGGAACCTGATTGAATTGCTGCCACTACTCAGCATTTCTCTGCAAAGTCAAATGTCACAATATGTGTCACAGACTTGACTCTGGATTTTTTTAACTGTAGGCAAGAAAATGAAGCACGGAACAGGAATGGAATGGGGAGAAGAGTCTGGGCTCATCTACAAGCAGATGACAGAAGGACTCTCAGCTATGGTGCTCCATTCTGGATACAGCCATTCCATAGGCTCAGACTGGACCTTCCAAAGGGAACAGAGGATAGGAGTGCAGTGACAACTTTACACTCCCTTTTACAACTGCAGCTTTTCCCACAGGCTGAAGGGAGACCTTATGAAAGCCTTCCAGCACCTAAAGGGGGCTTACAAGAAGGCTGCACATTTCACAAGGGCTTGTAGCGGACAGGACATGAGGGAACGGCTTTAAACAAAAGGAGGGCGGGGTTAGATGGGATATTGGGAAGAAATCCTTCCCTGTGAGGGTGGTGAGGCCCTGGCACAGGTTACCCACATCCCTGGCAGTGTCCAAGCCCAGACTGGATAGGGCTTAGAGCACCCTGGGATAGTGGAAGGTACCCATGGCCTTTGAGGTCCTTTCCAACCCAAACCACTCTGTGGTTCTACAATACCACTTCTGTCTCTCCAGCTGCATACACCACCTATTTAGGGTATTTTGTGGGTACACATCGAGGTCAGCTTCATGCCAGGCTTTGTGTGGGATTACACAATCATGGCCTTCTGACAAAGCAGATGGAACCTGCTCCCAGCTCTGGCCCTCCAGGCGTTGCACTCAGCCATCCCTGTGTTATGCAAGCCTTGCATTACAAGTCTGCTTGTAAAGCCTTTCTACAACTGAACAAACCATGACATCTGTAAAGGCTTTTAACCATCACCCAAACTTCTTAAAAAGCTTCTGTCTTTAAAAACAAAGTACAGTAGTAAAGAAAATGTGATGTGAAATCAGCTTGAGGAGCAGTGTTTTCAAACCATCCTTGAGCTAAGAAGCCAAAAGGGTTTTAACAAACACAAAGAGAGTGGGTTTGGGTAGGCACTTTTCTGCAAACTACACACTGACCCAAGGGGCACTGAGGGACAGGAATAGGGTGGTAAAATGAACCATGCAAAGCAGCAAACCCAGACAGGTTCAATTCCTACACAGCTTGGGAATGGAAGTACCACTGTGCACGTGGAAGAAGGGAAGAGAAGGAGAGTCTGATTTAGACCAGAAATTATCTCTAATAAATCCTCCCAGTGAAGGATTATAGTTGGGATGTACAGTAGAATAACAAGGTGCAGCGTGAGAGAACAGGCAGGGAAGCTGAAGGGGCTGGGCTGCTTCCCTCCAGATTTGCAGGAATGTTGAACAGTGGCAAGAGGCAGAGATCCAAAACACAGCTTTGGATCAGCTGGGAAATGCTGTTAAACACCAGCACTGCAGGGCTTTCAACAGATTTAGAATCGTAAAATCAGAGTGGTTTGGGTTGCAAGAGACCTCAAAAAGCTCTTCCCATTCCACTAGAACACCTTCCACTATCCCAGGCTGCTCCAAGCCCCAGTGTCCAACCTGGCCTTGGACACTTCCAGGGATCCAGGGGCAGCCACAACTTCTCTAGGCACCCTGTGCCAGGGCCTCCCCACCCTCACAGAGGACAATTCCTTCCGTATTCCAAATTTTATATGTTCAATCTATCTCTAATCAATAGACAAAGATAACGCTTGAACAGAAGATTAAAATCTGAAGAGCAGCGTTTTCCATTGATGAGAGACCTTTCTTAGCAGTAACTTTTAAAATATAATGATTTGTCTCAATGCACTAGACAGCACAGAAATTCTCCCTTCACCATCTCACTGCCCACTTTTTACATCCTATTCCTGTTAAGCAGCATTTCAATGGACAGTCTGTCTGTTATCTGAAGACCTACCATTAGTTTTAATGCAGAAAACTCATCCTTTAGCACTTCAGAAGATCTGCCTGAAACAGAAGCAATCATTAACACAGAGACCAGCAGGAAACACAGCTCTATATGAATTTTGATTAGACTGGCTCTAAAAAGAGAAGCTAATTCCTGAAGCCAGCCCTTTCACCAGGCGCAGGGCTATAAAATGTGCCATTTCCTCCCTGTCCTCCTTCTGCTCCTGTCCTTCCCCCCATTATTCCAATGCTTTCTATGCCATTTCGTTAACAGGATAAAAAAAAAATTTAACATTATCTTCTAACATGCCAAAAAAAGGGGGGGGGGGCAGGGAGGGGGCTGGAAAATTCACTTCCTTGCTTTTTCTGTTTTAGCTCCAAAGCTAAGCAAGCCCAGCTGGTCAGGAAATACCATTGGAATGAACACATTATTGAACATGGAAGAATCAATCGAGATTGCTGTCAAAAATTTCACATGCTGCAAGCAGGCCAGCAATCAAAGGGCTCTTACGAAAATACTTCTCAGCCATGTTGGACAACATCTTTCAAAACTCGGGCACATGATCAAAATTACTTAAAAAAATAAAAAAGAAAAGAAATCACAGAGAAAAAAACTGAATTAGAGTCATTTCACCAGGAAGCCAGGAGTTATTTTTTGCTATTAACACCTGACATAACATGACTGTTCTCTAGGTATTGTATTTATTCCAGACCTAATGAATAGGGGAAAAAGAAGTTGTAGCTAAAGATGACTTCTTTCCAAATAGCAAAGCCTACTCATTTTGTGACTGATTTCATCCTGGATTCTTTTTACTGACTGTGATAAATACATATTATAGTATTGGCTTTTCACAAGTGTCAAAATGAATACTATGTGTATAATGTTAATCCTTATAGAAGTAGCTTTTGTTATAGAAATATAATGATTACTAGATGCTTTTTTTCTTTGTTCTTACTTAGATATAGTTGAGAAATAACTAACATAGCTGTGTTAAAATGTACCTAACTTACAATAAACCACCGTGGATGACCACGGGTGCCACAGGACATCTCTATCAACAACAACCATCTGTTGGAAAGCGATGGATGAAGGAAGATCCTGAACTCTCCAAAAGGACCACGCATGCTCCACAAAGGCAGACCCAAAGAGGAGCTATGCTAACGAGTTCTTGGAACATGTAAAATAGCTTAGGGAGAAGTTCAAATATGCGTAATTGTCTATGAATATGCAATAAGAAAAGTATATAAAGAGAGTCTCTCACTATAGCAGGGGTGCTCTTGGCTCAGTGCCAGGGGTACCCAGTGTCCTGGGTGTTGTAACCTTTTGCTCTATCTTGTCCCGTATTGTCTTTTATTAAACCTTTAAATTTTAACAGGACAGTGGACCTCGTTTTTCACACTGACACATTTGCTGACAACACACAAAGGACATTGAATATTTTAAAGGGCAACTTCGGCCTATTTTGCTGTAAATACTTGAACCCCACAGAGGTTTCTCTTCATCAGCTGACAGTGCTGGCCAATTTGATGATTCCAGAGTTGCTCAGGGCTCTCCTACAGCCACGATGAGGAAATTTCAGGGCTTGGAGCACCCTGGGATAGTGAAAGGTGNTATATATATATATATATTCTGTATATAAAACAGAAAAATATCCAAGCACCTCCTCTTTTCCCTCCTCAACCCAACATCCAGAACATACAAAGAAGATACAACCTTCATAATTTTGTGATTCCACCACAAGTAGAAAAATGATCACTATGATCCATTTCTGGCACCTCAAAACACTGCCCCCAATGTACATTTGAAGCCTGGCTCATATAAATTGCTGTACGAGAATGATGCCATGCATACTTCCATTTATCCNAGAAACAACTAACATAGCTGTGTTAAAATGTACCTAACTTACAATAAACCACCGTGGATGACCACGGGTGCCACAGGACATCTCTATCAACAACAACCATCTGTTGGAAAGCGATGGATGAAGGAAGATCCTGAACTCTCCAAAAGGACCACGCATGCTCCACAAAGGCAGACCCAAAGAGGAGCTATGCTAACGAGTTCTTGGAACATGTAAAATAGCTTAGGGAGAAGTTCAAATATGCGTAATTGTCTATGAATATGCAATAAGAAAAGTATATAAAGAGAGTCTCTCACTATAGCAGGGGTGCTCTTGGCTCAGTGCCAGGGGTACCCAGTGTCCTGGGTGTTGTAACCTTTTGCTCTATCTTGTCCCGTATTGTCTTTTATTAAACCTTTAAATTTTAACAGGACAGTGGACCTCGTTTTTCACACTGACACATTTGCTGACAACACACAAAGGACATTGAATATTTTAAAGGGCAACTTCGGCCTATTTTGCTGTAAATACTTGAACCCCACAGAGGTTTCTCTTCATCAGCTGACAGTGCTGGCCAATTTGATGATTCCAGAGTTGCTCAGGGCTCTCCTACAGCCACGATGAGGAAATTTCAGGGCTTGGAGCACCCTGGGATAGTGAAAGGTGTCCCTGCCCATGGCAGGGGGTGGAACTGGACAAACTTGGAAGATCCCTTTCCAACTCAAACCATTCTGGGATTTTATACCAGGTTTCTCATGTCCTGATGCAACAGATTGGTTTGTTTATGGATTTCCTGTATTTTCATAATGCTGTGCCACTCTGAAGTAAGTATCTCCAGCAAGTCTGTTCTTCCTTGCATCAACAGATGGAATGTTACTGCCTGTTCAGCTCCTTTTTCAAGCAAACCATTTGGATTCTAACTTATTTCCCCTGAAGAACCTTTTGGTGGCCTTCATAATCTGACAGTTCAGATCTTGCAGCATGGAGGAGGGTACTGTGAACTGAAGCTGTTCTTGCAAGTTCGATATTCCTCCATTACTAAGCTGAAATAACCAATTTTTGCTGCTTTTTTCTGTTTTTCTCTCAACTGTGTTGACCATAATGCATTATCACCTCATGGAATTTAGCTCTGGGATACTCCATTTGACAGGATCTGAAATTTTTAGTTTCTTTATTATCTGCTATCACATGCCTTGAGTTACTGAAACATTCCCAGAAAAGGGGGCCACTTCATCCAAAAACTCTGTGCCTTCTATAGGAAACAGAAAATGAAAAATCATTAAAAATGAACAACCAAGCCTCAGGGTGTGTGTATATATATATATATATATATATATTCTGTATATAAAACAGAAAAATATCCAAGCACCTCCTCTTTTCCCTCCTCAACCCAACATCCAGAACATACAAAGAAGATACAACCTTCATAATTTTGTGATTCCACCACAAGTAGAAAAATGATCACTATGATCCATTTCTGGCACCTCAAAACACTGCCCCCAATGTACATTTGAAGCCTGGCTCATATAAATTGCTGTACGAGGATGATGCCATGCATACTTCCATTTATACCCCAGACAGGGGTGTTGAGTATATTTCTTATAAAAGCAAATATTTACAGAAAACTTAAGCCCCCTGCTGCTCCTAATTTGAACTGTTCTCTCAGCTTGAAGCCACAGCATTTGCTAATGGCCTGGATTACTTAGCAGAAATTAAGTTTTGTCTTAAAGTCTCTTGAATTAATGAACTCAGCGTGGAATAAGCTTTGTGAACAAGAGTCCTGAGGATCCAGGCAAACACAAGAAAATAAACAGAACACAGGTTTTGAAGCTGAAGATTAAAAGGATGCCTCAAAATTAAGATTAGTTACAACAGATGAAAGCTGAGCAGATAATGTATTTGCCTTCCTGGGTAGAGAGAATCGGTTATGTCAAAAATCCATTCAAAAATTCCAGTCTTGTCCACCTTAAAAAACAATGAATGGCTTTATCTTCCCTTCCCTTCTTACCAGGAATGGATTTTCAAGTATGCTCCTTCAACTTTTATTATGGCTTTTATGTTCAAGTCAAATAGTTTGCTCTTGGCATATGTGAAACTAAATACTGACAGCTATTGACTGCAAAAGGAAATTCTTAATTGGATAAATTACACTCTCTTGATTCTAACAACAAATTTGTAGAAATGTTAAATCACACACTATTGCTTGTACCACAATTCCCATTTTTTATTATACAGCTCAAGTTCCCAGAATTATACCTTACTTCATTGAAAAAATAGATTGAGTAAATTCATCTGAAGATTCATCAATTTCTTACATTTAGGCACTTTTAAGGTGTTTGGTACTTGAATTACTTGCCAAGTTATTAATTGTACAATCAGAACACTCTTGAATAATGTTCAGTTAAGACCCAACTGTCACAACAAAGGTTATCAGAGGTGTATTTAAAAGCACGTTTTACCTGGGGAAAACTCATCTTGATTCAAGCTGTGAAGTGACTTGAAATTCAGTGAACTGGGGGTTTGATTATTAAAGTAGAAGGCACAGATCTTCTGAAGAAATACTTAATTCCAGAACATACAGCTTGCTGAGCAATTTGTATAAATAATTCCGACCTCTCCCTTGTTCACCAAAATTGGGATGCTCACAGCATAAGGAATATTCCCAGGAGAGAAAGATTGTGATTGTCGTCCCACCAAACAAGCACTTCAAGGTGAAAACTGCCAGGTGAAGAGTTCCAGCTGTAGCTGGGATTTTTTACAAGTTTAAACAACCCAGCTTTTATGCAGAAATAAGAAACTTAACTGAATCATGTCCTTCTGTCCAAAAGGAAGGAGTGAGGACACAGATGGCTGCCAACTGCACCTTACAGTTCACTTCAGTGCAAAATTCTTTACCTTCCTTACATTTTCTCTGGTCTTTCTTCACCAGGCACAAAATGCTTAATGTTAAGAAAGTGAAATGAATCTGTCCTTGCAATTAATATCAAAGAAAATCATTCTGTGATCACTAGAGGGTGAGAACACCAAGAGGAACTGACTTATCTAAAATTTGGATTTTACCCCCAGGTTGGTGACTGCAGTTCCTCTGACTGGAGACCACCTAAACCTTAAATCTCAAATCTCTGAAGGGCCCCAAAGGACACAAAACCTGTGACTGATTAATCAGGATTCAATAAACCACTGCTGAGACTGGCCAAACCACACAGTGCAAAGCCTGGCCCTCAGAAATCAGACAGTAACAAATCTCTGGCCCTTCAGCCAGTCAGAATTAGGGAATGTTGGAAAAACAGGCCGCAGCTTCTGCACAATATTTTACCAAATTTGGCAGGTCTCAGTTGCAAACAACCTCAACAGACTGTGAAGCCACAGCATCAGGTATGTTGGGTTAGAGTTACAGGTGAAGCATTGAGGAATCACTGTCATCCTGTACCCTGGACCTGTCACCCTTCACCATCAGAAGGCAGACGTGGCTTTTCCTGGAGCATCTGGGAACCTGGAGCAGCTTGGGAAGCTGCACCTGGTCACTGCAGCAGAAAAAGCTGTGCAACCACCAGCAATCTTTGTTTACCTCCAGCTACTCTCACAAGAGATCAGGATCATGTCCAAAGGAGTCAGGGAAACAGACACAGACAGGTACCTTGGCAATCCTTTAGTGTCAAGCCTACAGCTCAGCTCCCAGGAAATTCCTTCCTGGCCCAGCTGGGCCTAATGTGGGTTTCATTCCTCCTCAGTTTTCATTGATATCCTTGTTTAAACACAGCAACAGGACCGAATAACCAACCTGAAACAGACTTGCAGAACACCAGGGCTAGGGGGAGAGCAGAGGAGAGCTAGAAAATGGAAAATACTTCCAGAAGGTTTTGTCAAACATGAGTAGTGAGTTTGGGGTACGTTTTTTCCAGCTGCAGATCACAAACTAGACAGGTTTTACACAGGTTTTGCCTTGTGCAGGAGCCTAGACTAGATGACCCTCCTGTGGTCTCCCCAAGCTGAATTTTCCTGTACAGGTAAAGGTTTTAAAACTGCTCAAATATGATTTTGCTATATGAAATTTCGTATCACCTCAAAACACCTCAAAAAATGGAGAATTTCTGTAAGGAAAGCAAGCTAATATCTATCCTCTTCTATAATATTCTGTGTGGTATAAAAGAGAATAAAGCAATTGGAGGGATTTTCCCCCTCATAAGCACACACAAATGATGAAGGTTCAAGTTTAAGAAAACAAAACTAAACAAAAAAAGACTAATCATAACATATTAATGTTACATGAAAAAAAAATCTCATTAAAGCCATAGTGATATTGTAACAATGCCTCCTGATACAAGTAATCATACATTAATAAGCCTAAATCACATTTTATACTGAAATATCACTTACAGAAGAGAAGACCCATGTCCAAAATAACATTCTTTAAAGACACTGAACCGTCTTTTTAAAATCTTTTAAAAGCCGAAACAAACAACTGCTAGGTAGCAGAACTAAAGCGGCTTTACATCAAACACCAGATATTGCTGTGTGGAAGCAGAGGTCACTCCATCATGTGCTCCCCATGTGAAAGGCTCCTAGGTTGAGTTCCCAGTACCTCCCAGTGAGAGAAGTGCTGGGGAAGGGAGAATTTGTGTGTCCTTACCTTTGGAAAAAGTAATGAGGAAACGCTTTACCCCAAAACCTTTCCAGTTTCCAGCACTTCTCTCTTCCTGTCACTTCAGGCACTGCTCTCTCTCCATTTCCACCCAAGAAACACAAATGTAAAACCAGCAGCTCAGGAGCAGGGACACCAAAACCTGGGTTTGATTTAACATGAACGCTGGTATCCATCCCTTCATGCTTCAAAGCTGCCTCCCTCTTCTAATCCCTCCTTTTTATTTGCCCATAAAAAAGCCTAATTACTCAGCTAGCTGCACCATTTTCTGCAAAAACATTTGAACACTCCCACATGATGCTCTGGCTTCTTTAAACACTAGGTAATAGGAGCATGTGAAAGATTCACCCTTCCATAAAAAGCAGTTTCAGTCATATCACACAAGATGAAATTCCAAGACATAACTCCTCCATTAAGCCTAATGTATGGATCACCAAAACTCCCACTTCAGGGACTGCCAAGTTTTTACCTCTGCAACAAGTTCCATAACAGCTTTCCTTAAATAGTTGAATTTCAAGTAAAACACAAATTGTGAGTCACAGTTCAATCGTAACCATACAATAAAAACCATCTTCATACAAACATCAGCACTTCCAGGTCATTCCCCCTGTACAGCATTATTTTGTATGGATGCCACAACTTATTTTTATTTTAAAAAAAACAAAACAGAAGATGAGGTTAGGATTTTCTAGCACTTAGTCCAATCAGAACAAGACTCAAAGACAACTTCTGGGGGAAACTCAGAGTTACTCCTGAAAATTTAACATTTCTGTTTAACACAAAGAGTCTGTTCTTCACTCAGGCCTCAGTGAGCCACTGACAGAGTAAAAGGTGCTGCTCACAACTGGCATTTTCACATATTGAAAATGCTGATTCATGCATATGAAAAACTTAATTCAAGGTTTTATGCAGGTGCTGAAAAACACCTAACGAAGTGTTCATTACTCATTTCAAGAGCTCCTATATTTTCCAATACACACAGTTTAGGCTCCAAATGTTATTGAATACGTATACTCCTACTTTACAGCAAATTATAACCTCACTCTTTTACTGTTTTAAGTATTTATATTCACAATGGAAAGGAAAAAATCATGCAGTTTTGCATGTATCCATGATTTAACTGTTCAGCAAATCTAATGCTAAAGGTTAATCTTGAGACAGGGACCAGATGTTCAGGCAGAAGGAAACTTTTCTCAAGAGGAGATACCCGGGAAGTCTGTCTTTCCAATCTGCTCCAGCCCACGGAATTTCCCACCACACTTATCCAACTGGGAAAAACTGTGAAACAGCCTCCAGTTTAACCATGTGCAGAGCAGAAATACCAACTCTGAGGGCTGCAGCACAGAACACTGGAAAGCACTTGGAGCATTCTAAATCACTTAGGTGAGCATCCTACCAAGCACACACAGCTCCTGTCAACAACATGATTCTTGTTACCAGGTTCAGAATGAACTTTTACCTCTCTAAAATCTAAGCCATTGAGCTGTTTCAGCTTCAATGATAGAGAGCCCTCACTCTAGATTCCAACCAGCAGGACACTTCACAGGTAAGGGGATAAGCTTGCTAAGCCTTCTCCAGGATGAGCAGTCCCAGCTCTGTCAGCCTCTCCTCACCTGAAGGATGCTCCAGTCCTGTCATCATCTTTTGGTCCTGCACCAGATTTGCTTCAGTAAATCCATATCTTACTTTTACAAAGCAGCCCACAATTAACAGTAGGAGTCCAGAGGAAGGATCAGCTCCCTCTGCATCCTCCGTTCTTCCTTCAGGAAAGGTTTGAGTGGGAAGGGACATTAAAGACCACCCCATGCCACCCCCCTTCCACTATCCAAGGTTGCTTGAAGCTCCATCCAGCCTGGCCTTGGACACTTCCAGAGATCCAGGGGCAGCCACAGCTCCTCTGGGCACCCTGTGCCAGGGCCTCAGCACACTCTCACAGGAACAATTCCTTCCCAATATCCCATCTAACCCTGCCCTCTGGCAGTAACAAAATTGTGCCTTTCACTTCTTGAAGTCATGGGAATCATTCGAATAGGCAAACTATGGTTGAGGCAGGGCTAAGGACAGGCTTAGCATGGGCTAGCACACGCATTTCTTGTGTCCAGGAGAATTTTAGTTCATGCTGAATTTAACCTCTTGTACTTGGCAGATCTTGTTTCTCTCAGCACGAGAAACAAAATAAAAACCCCACTTAGGTAAACCCACAAGAACAACCCATTGTCACAGCACACACTGCTCACTCACGAACACCACAAAGTTCCCCCTGGCTCCAGCTCAGTGTTTCCCAACTGCCAAAATGAAATGTATATCCATATATCTCACCTGGCAGTCTTCCAGCTGCAGATGTAAATAGATTTTCAGTTACTTGCAACAGTGGAAGGCTGTTGTTCAAAATGAGGATAAAACATCTATCCCCAGAAAGAAGAGGATTAGATATTCATTTAGGGGTTTTCGTATTAAATCCAGATCCTGCTAACGATGGGATGCCCTCTAAACCAATCCCAAATCCCCCTGTGGCCCCATGATGTCCTGTCTAAGATATCTTTAAGTTATTCTGCAACCCAGCAGGTCAGAAAAACCCTTCCCAAGCCACTGTGAGTACAGAGGGCAAAACACAAACAGCATAAAGCAAAGTTTATGGCTAATTACATAATCTGTGCTCACCTCCTGCCTTTCCACTAGCCCGGATCCCATTGCAAAGTTCCTTAAAAACAGAAATTATTTGCAGATTAATTTAAAACAGAAAAGAAAGGTGTTAAAAAGCCTGAAAATATCATTTTTATTGGCTAAAAAAACCAACCCTGGGTCCCACACTGCTTCCATGACAACTCTGGTCAACTTTACTTGACCAAATCTTGGTAAGACTTTGCTGCTCACACACTGCATTTTGGGGACAAGCACCAGCCTTACGCAGGCTTTGAACACAAATTATTAACTCTGCCAATGGCATTATGGTCATCAGGAGAAATCTACCCAAAAGCTTCAGCTGCATTTTGGTTTTTTTCTGGACTGTTTTTAGCCAGAGCATGGCAGTTTCAAGCTGTATAAATCCACCAGAGCAGGACATGCCCTGGCTCAAACATTTCAACAAGCACCTCATAAATATGATATTGGGAAGCTGTATTATCATACTAGGGAAATATGACTCTGCTCACCTGACAAATGGTATCAGGCTTTTGTAGTATCTTTCTTTCATGCTTCAATAACTTAATGAGTAGCTTAAGATTGCTAAAAATGAAATTATTGATTAAGACAGAAAAACATATCAACCAAGCCATAATTTGGAGTGTAAATCTTATGCCTTGACCTTTCTGAAATGCTCCAACCACAGTGAAATAAAACTGAAAAATATTTCACTTGGAACAGTGTAAGAACATACTTTATATTTCTCTGGAAAGTCACTTGAACATCCACAGCCCTTCCCTAAGCTTGATATGAGATACTCTTTGAATCATTAAGCTTGGAAAAGACCTCCAAGACTGAGCCCAACCATTAACCCATCACCACTGTAGATTTGTATATCTACAAATACTGCAGGTACTACAAGCACAGCAACATGAACCTGTGCTCATCTACCAGCAAATCCACTGCAGAAAATCTGTTTTCAGTATTTGATACAGACAGAAAAGCCTTTAGCAAAGACCTGCTTCAACCTAAGCATCAACTTCCTTCAGAAATTGGAAGTACAGCAGTCAAGGCAGAAATGCCTCTATTTTATATTTTCCCATATAGGCATGAAGAATTTTGTAGCAGCAAGGATTGCTATCATTGGGAGCAATTTATCTGAGAGGTACAATGACTGCTTGCCCGGGCAATCTCTGTGACAAAATATTTGGTTAAAGCTGTAAAAGTCCATTTCCCTGCTGACTCACTAACTGCCTCATGACGGCAACACCCACACCTCTATCTTCCTCTGTTCACTACAGTAATATTCATTTCAGCTATCTCTCCTAGGTTGTTACAGCCATATGCTGCCATCTAACCCTCATTTCTTTTGCAATATTGTATGATTTTATTCAGCATCCTGAGGACTGTGTTCAAGTACATACACTTAATTCTGTGTACAATGAAATAGTTCCAATCTTACATGATCTTTTTTAAAAAACCAGAGAGGAAAAGCAATTTCTATTTTATTTTTTACATTCAGCCCTTCAAGGCAGGTTTCAGCAATACACGAACACTGCAGGTAATTGAGATTCTCCTTCAGTTCCAACACTGCTACAGCCAACAAGAGGGACAGGAAAGTTGGCACTGATGTGCCTGCTGGAATACCAAAGAGAGGTGTGACCTTCCCATCTAGAGGTACTTTACATGGCTATTTTGTGACTATTGCACAGTTCAGGTAAATGTATCAGCTACCTAAAATTACTTTCTCAGTTCCTTGCCCGTAGTTCAAATAGAAACCAATTCTTCCTTTCCTCATCTGCTTCCAAGTCCAGGAGCATTCATTTAATTTTCAGGTGTCTTAAGAATTTTCTGCGAAATTCATTATTTTTCTTCCTGTCCTTCCTGCCAGCTCTTCAGAAGCCTCTTCTGCTACAGTGAATTTCTGCAGGGAGCATTTGTAGGTTCCCCTCCCTATTTAATTCAATCTTAGTGAAGTTCAATGGAATGGCTTCCCATTTTGTTCACAATACCCTGACAGAAGAGAAATGGTCACCTAACACAATAATTAGGTTTTTCCAAGGCCTACATCCCTGCTTTCCCAACTTTTCCAAAGTATTTTCAGAGAAAGAAAATGAATTGCAGGAAAAACGACCTTTTTCAATCATTCATTCTTAGAGATATAAAAAGTCAAAATGCTCAAATGGAAAAAAATAAAACAAAACAAAAATAACATTGTGTAGGGTTTTTTATTCACTCCAGTACCCCACAAAAAGCTCTTTTTCCAGTCATGAGGGACAAAAGTGACATTTCCATTGTCTACAGGCAGGACAATTGAATTTGATGTCTGTTGGTAAAAACTGAACAGGAATAAAAAGCTTGTAGAAGCCACACACTTGCTGGAAGTCAAATCTGAGGCTCTGTCGGCCACAATAAAGATTAACACGTGCCCATGGCCACACACAGCCACCAAGATCAGGTGCTGAACAATGGAAAAGAGCCCCAGATACTCCTACACCAATGAGGGAACCATTCCTTAGGTCAGGTTACATTCCAGGATCTGAGATGCTCTGCAAAGCAAAGATGAAAGTGCTAAAATTACGTGGCAAAACACAAACCAGATGAATTCCAAGGGCAGTTTTGAGCCACCAGGTGACAGTGACCACCAAAAACGGGAAAAATGGATTTTCATCCTGCTGACTGGAAAAACCACCACCCTGCTGAGGGACAAGAGAATGAAGATAGTGGAGCAATTGCAAAGCAGAGCAACACAAATTCTGCCTCAGACATTTAATTACAAACACGCCAGGCCGGGAAAACAAGGAGGGAGCTGCTGCTGGAGGCCTTGGGTCAGCCAGGCCCCTGAAGGGAGGTGGGATGGGAGGGAGGGCCAGGAGGGAAGGAAGCAGAACAGGCCTGATAAGATCAGCCTCCTGCCCCTGAGAATCTGAAGCAACTCCAGCTTTCAGCCTAATAAAGAACATCTTTAAAACCAGGACTGAACATCCACGGAGAGAGCTCAAGCACAAGGAGAGGTTCAGCCCAGAGGTCACACCTCAAACTCTGCTCCTGAAAGGAGTGAAAATTCATGTTTATTCCCCTGCCAGGCGGGACAAAGTACGATTAGGATTCATTTTTTCACAAGGAATCTGAGTAAACAGACCCACTTCAAACCCTTTTAAGTTATTGGGATGTACAGGAACACACAGTTTCAAAAATCAAAATCATTGTTATAATCCAGGGAGCTTCCCTGTCGCAAAGGATGTCATCCTCCTGGGAGAGCTGGTAAAAGGCTGACTCCTCCATGAGGAGAGCTGCTCCTGACCCTCTAATGAGCTTGGAAAGGAGCCTGCTCCTCTCTGGAGTAGTGGGAATGTCACAAGAAAACCAAAGAGATGGCAGTGACGGCTGTAGCAAACTCAAAGTATGGGCCCTCCCTTCTCCTAAAGACACCCACAGCTCTTCCAAGAGATTTGAACAAAGGCGTCATTCCCGTTGCATTCTGGAAGTAGGTGTTCTCCAGCCCAACAGTGTGGAAAATCATTCTAACCACAACCAAGTCACAGAATTACTTGTGATTTAGCTGTTTTGATAACAAAGCCAGGTCTCTTCCCTTGTCTTCTCCTTTCAGGTGATGGTTTGAGGTTTAATCTGACATTTTGCAGCAATCCTTCAGTAAAAACAATTGTCCTTTTGAGACTTGTTTGGGATAATTTCACCATTTCAGTCATGTACCTCAGTCCCCCGAGGGCTAAGGAACATTTTCCATTTCATTACTGTATAATTAAACCTCCAGTATGCCACAAATTTCTACCTCAACTCCTCTGGTTTACACTTGACAACACACTTCACTCTGTCCTCATTCCATTCCTTACACTAGTTTAACCTGGTAAATTACATTCTTAGCAAAAAATGTTGTTCTTCTTAAAATAAAGCTCCTCCAACTCAAGAAATAGCCACAAATTATCAGACAAAAATGTTGTGGAAGAGAAGGGTGACTCTGTTAGAATTTTGTTATGCCCTTAAATCCACTAGGAACAACGCATCTAAATTCAAATTAAAACATGACACAGAACAAAGTGTCCCCAGAAATAATGGCATGAACTCAAGAAGAAGTGATAAGCAAGAAGAACTCATGGAGGGGGAGAGGAGAAAAGCTAAGACAGAACTGGGAATCACACATTACCCAAAATCCTATTTTATGACAACCCAGCCTAGGTAAGTCATAAATCTGCCTCATGAAATCCTGTGTTGGCAAAGTTAAAATCAAATAAGAAAAGAACAGAAACTCACTACTTGTAAACAGAACTGAGAACAACCTAAAACATCAGTTAAAAAAAAGTCTTAACAAAAAAAGATTTTGCTTGTAATAATTCCCTGTACTCCAGAAAGTATTCACACAGTTGCTACCTATGCCACACTTGCTTCTGTGCTGAACACCTTTTAGGAAATACAACAATAACTGTACAAACAAGCAGTATTCTAGTTGCATAATATTCCAAATTATACTTCTCTTTACATTTGTATAGCATTAAAGCTGAAAGAAGATTGCCTTTCCATGGATGGGATCTGGGAATCCACAGAACCCACAGAACAGCCAGAAGGCAAATGCTTCTAAGAAGTAGGTCACTCCTGCTGCTTCAAAATTATTTACAATCCCCAAACAACCCATTGTAAACACAGCCAGCATTAACGTCGGAGGCATTATGGGCAAACCAAGCACGCGCACTCAGAGAGGGGAAATAAAACACCCCCATTCAGCAGTCACTGTCAAACAACAGATACTCTCATGTAATAGGTGCTGACCCCAAAAAGGCATCTTTCTTGCACTAAAACAACAGCAGTTCATGCAAAATGTAGGCAAAGCCTTAGTTCAATCAGGTGCAACTGTCCAAAGTGTGTGACACAAAACATCTACACGTATGCCATGAGAATTTGGCCTCCTGCTTTGGAAAGCATACATTTCACCTCATGAAAAGGTTGTATTTGATACTCTTCAGTGTTTTCCAGGCAAGAAAAAGCCAATTACTTCCAAACCTCTGCTTTGCAGTGGCCCAAGACATTTTGCCAGCCCCTCATTAGAGTCAGCTGATCACCAGTAACTCTTCTGGGATACTGACAGAATTTGAAGGACCCAGCCTTCATACGCTGCTCTCAATTTTCTGCCAGCACTGTGGCAAATTATTGTTTACAGACAGCCATCCTACACAGAAGGCCTAAAACTCCATAAATTATCGAAGCCAGCCCATCAAACCTGATCTTTATACCTGCAATAATTCCACAGTGTGACACAGCTTGACTTGGGAGTCCCACTCCCCCTTCCAGCCTTCACATCACAGCACACTTGGAGCAGAGACTCCTCAAAAAACCAACAAACTGAGGTCAACTCACAAAAGAAATGTGACTTCCTAATATTTCATTCTGCTGGCAAAACAAGATGCCTCTGCAGCTGTAATTGTCCTTGGAGCCCAGTCATTTACATGCTTTCACTTTCCAGATAAAAATGACCCTCATCTTTCCAGGATACAGGACCATCAACAGGGAAAAAACATGTCACCAATTTATCCTACATAGGATGTATGTGTTGGGTCACCCAGGATGACCTTCCTCACCACATTCAGCTCAGCACCAGATGGAATTTAAATACACATTCCCCCCGTCCTAATTCTACTAAAGCATTTCCCGCTGTGGAAAATGCAGGAATTAGTACCTGCTACAGAACACAGGAATTGTGGTTCAGACCAATTCCTTCCTGAAATTATTTGAAACGGTCATGCAAAAAACAACATAGGATAGAATCACTCCATGAAAAACAGTGAAAATCAAAATCCCTTCTTAATTCAAACAGTGATTAAAAATGTGGAATTAAAACTGCACAGGTAGCACCAACACATTTTTTATTTAAAATGTGCTTCTCCCCACAGGCATGCAAAGGGTCTGAACACAGAGGAACTTTCCCTGGCTTGGTCCAAGCAGTTTGCTATCACCAGCTGCAAACCAGGGAGACTTCAGGGACCTTACAGAACTCCAGTTGTCTGTTCAGTTGAATAAAAATCACTATAACCTTGCAAAGGTCAAAAGCTTTCTCTTAGAGCCAAGAACTCCCTGTCTGTTTGCTAGGTCTTAGTCCTTGACACAAAAAAGAAGGCAGAAGTGCCTTGTGGTCTGGAAGGTCAGTGAGGCCAACTACAGGTACCTCACAAATAGAACAGGAGACCTGAACCACCACAGAACTAGTTTTTCTTTTAAGTTACCACTGTGTATGACCTTATCAGAAGGAAAAAGACTTTCAAGGGAGATAAACATCAACTGATAAACCAGACCTGGAAAATCCAAGTCCATTTCCTATGCAGGCAGAGTGGCAGATTGATTGACAGGCTGCAGCCAGGCCAGGGAGGGCATTGTCCCTCTCTGCTCTGCACTGGGGACAGTTTTGGGCACCACAGTATCAGAAGGATATAAAGCCACTGGAGAACATCCAAAGGAGGGACATGAAGATGCTGAAGGGCCCAGAGGGGAAGCTGAATGAGAAACCTGGCTTGCTCTCCTAGAGAAGAGGAGACTGAGGTCAGACCTCATCAGGGATTGCAGCTTCCTCATGAGGGACAGCTCCCATCTCTGTGGCCAGGGACAGGACCCCAGGGAACAGCTGGAGCTGTGTTTAGAGAGGGTCAGGCTGAATATCAGGAAAAGGTTCTTCCCCCAGAGGGTGTCTGGGCACTGAGCAGGCTCCCAAGGGAATGGGCACAGCCCTAAGGCTGACAAGAGCCCGAGGTCAGTGCTGAGGGAATGCTTCAACTCAGTCTTAGAGGTCTTTTCCAGCCTTAATGATTCCATGACTCTACACTGCTGCAGCACATGAACTAGGAAACCATGCAAAGCTGTGAGATCATTCCAAAAGCAAGGGAAACACAATAAAACAAGAATCTAGTAGATTCTTTTAGGATACTCACTCATTTTAATCTTCTTCTGAAGTGCTCTTACCCCTTATTGCCTTTCCAAACCACAGATGACCACAATGGTGATGAGTTTGTTTTCAATCAATCTGAATGGCCAAAAGTCAAGTGTCTTGTGCTGTATTTTAAGTCACCTTAGCAAAATTCAAGCCACCTCCTGTCACAGCCTTGCTTTATTTTAGGTTCTCCTAGCCCTAGCTCTGCTTTCAGGTTGTGTGTATATTCCATCGGGTGCCTGCTCTGTAAGCACAGCTGCATGTTAAATTTAAAAACCACTTCCAAATCCCTGGAACGCTTTTCTAGCCTTAGCTAAAACACCCATGTATTCAATTATCACTTATCTCTTAGGAGTAAAATTTATTATCATCATGAACCGAGCACATGTCCATCAATTTTTAAAGCTACAGCTTTTCCAAGGGAGAGAACAGTAGCTGAAAGGGCTTTTATTTTCTTGTGGTGAAGGTATGCTAAAATAGACATAAAACGCCTGGTGTAGTGGAGAGCCAGGTGTCTAATTTTTTCTCCTAATGGCTGGAGGCAAAGAGCAAAAATAGCTTTGACCCACTTCTGCAGGAACCTATATGACCACTCCGTGTTAAGCTCACATGAACGCAGAACTCCTATTCTGGTAATTTATTCTCCGCAGAAAACAACTGAACCAAAGGGATTTTTAACTCGCGTCACTTGCCATACACGCTCACTAGGGTTCACCCTGGTAAAAAAATTATGTTTGTTTTAAAATATTATTATTTTCAGACAAGTACCATAGCACAGTCTTAGTGGAAGGATGTGAAATTAAAAAAAAAAATGGTAATCGGGAATTTTTCAAGCAAGAGGCTTAGATAAAATCCTCACCGTGGCAGCAGTGCCTGTATCATTCCCACCAGGCTTATTCTGCTGCAAAAGCAACACTTACAGTGAATAATCATCAGCAGACATATGGAATACTGATAAAGGCTTTGGAGAATGGGAAGCTCATCAGGATAACAGAATTATGAGAATAAAGGCGAGTTATTTACATATATTGAGCTACCCCTTCACATCCAGCTTTGTCTTTATTCTTAAAGCAACCCACCTTCCAGCTGATTTTTTAGCATAAGGGCACTACCAAACAGATACCTGCATACAAGCAGAGTCAAACAAAAACTATTTCCAGATCCAAAAAGAGCAATATATCTTTTTATAGCACAGGTGAATTGGATGTATCAAGCATATTTTCAATTTTTCTCCTTCAAGTTACAGACACTGAGAAGAGTGCCCTCAAAGAGAATGGTTTGGGTTGGAAGGGACCTTAAAGCTCATCCACTCCCACCCCCTGTGATGGGCAGGGACACTTTCACCATCCCAGGGTGCTCCAAGCCCCAGTGTCCAACCTGGTCTTGGACATTTTAGGGATGGGGCAGTCCCAGCTGCTCTGGGCATCTGTAACAAATGCACTCTTTTCTCCATCTTAGAAGCCTGAAGAGCCTCACTCTTTCTTTCCAGGTCAAACACCAGAGCTAGTTTCCCCAGGCTGACCTCAGCTGACTTGAAGCCTCAGCAGTCACAGACACCTGAGCTACAACAAGGACCACATTACCCACCTTTGATACAGCTCTTCTGCGAGTCAAGGTGGTCTTGAAGGTCCCTCCCAGCCCAAACCTGTCTATGAATCTGTGATTGCACCACACATGTGCAAACACCACCATCCTGGCAGTGCATTCCCAAAATAAGACTTGCAAGGACAGCCTAGAGCAAGGGAAAGGACAACAATGGCAGCAGAAGTCACTGTAAGCACTGTAACAACTTGCATGGAAGGGCTGTGGCGAACTCCACTTTCCACACACACTCCAGTGCTCTGTTCCAAACAGGGCTGTGGATGATGGCATGAAACAAAAGGCTGACAGACATCAGGAGGAGTAACAGCAGAGGAGAAGCACAAGGCTTCCAAGCAGATCCCTCTTCCCCTTTCTGTTAGCAAGGAAAAATGCACAAGCAGGTGATAATCATGTAAGAGTTAAAAAACCCCACTTCTTCCTTGCCCAATTACGAGGTGTGTATTTTAAATATTCTGGAAGAACCGCAGAACTCATCTTCAATAACCTCACCAGATCCCTGCACAGAAGACTGACAAGCCAAGTGCCATGAGCAGATGGTTCAAGGTTTAGCAGGAACCACTGTCATATGCTAATTTGCTATTAATTACAGAAGCTGTCATGATTACTGCAGTTCTGTGCACTAAGGAAGGGCACCAGAAAACACAGCCATTAAGGAAGGTTTTTGACTAATAAAGTTTTTGAGAAAAACATAGCATTTTTAGTGACCTAATGCTGAGGAACCTACGGTCATTGTGCTTGCTGCTTTACACACAAAATCTGATTTTCCATGCACAAGGCATCAGCACCAATGCTAAACCCAGTCCTTACTGGTTTGGGGTAGAATCCCAGACTGGTCTGAGTTGGAAGAAACCTTAAAGATCATCTCATTCCATCCCCCATTGCCATAGGGGGACATTTACTGCATCCTGCTCCCAAAAAATTGTTCCATCAGTCACCTTTACCCAAGTTTTGAGCTGCTGACTTGAGAGCTCAAAAGCATCACCAGATTTTGAGCAAATGCTGTCACTCATCACTTCTCTCACACATAAGTTGGTAAGAAAAATGCCAGCAGGTATTTATATAAAATAAAAGCTTACTCAACAATTTCTTACCTCAGCATCCCATCAGTTGTGGGACAGAACACAAATGACTTTATCCTGCTGAAGTCTGCATAAAGGGAGGGACAAAGCTACCCAAATCTCCATATTCCCAAAAAGTTTAATGGGTATGTAAATAGATGCTTTTTATTTCCATCAACATTTTCGTGACCCTCAAAGTATAGAAACACCAACACCTATCAACTTTCCACCATTTCAAAGACAATTTCCATATGGATTTTGTACAGAACAGGTTGTCAATAATAGCATAATAGAGATTTATATCCCTACCTATGTCAATTCCTAGAGGTTTTCACTTAGGCGTGGTAGTCATTTGTCCTTCCAAGTCTCATCAGTCAGAGCTGCTCAAAGCCCAGGCAGACAGGCAAAAGAGATATCAAGAAAGTATAGAAACAACCAAAAAACTTCAGGAATTTCCTTCCCCTCAACACACAAATCCTATTAGCAACTAAGTAGTTGTCAGTGTGAATGACTAACAGCAAATATTTCATATATCATCTGGAAGGAGTCAAGCCCCTGAGATCTCATTATCAGAACCAAGTGCCCCAGCTGACATGAATTATTTACTGCAAACCAGTGCTTTTGATTATGCATATGCATTATATGCTGAAGGTACATCTGTGCCCCAGTTTCAAAACCACCACGTGGAGACAAAGTCAGAAGCTGAGCTGAAATCTAACATTCATTCCACAGAACAAGGTGATGCTCTTGGCTGGTAAGTTTACCCATCACATGTGATAGTACACAGATGTTTGCCGAAGGTAAATGATAATAGCCTGGAGAATACAGGCATTTTTCTTCCTTTTCTTTTTGACACCCTGACAGAGAAGAAAATTCTTGGTCTTAATCACCTGTACCCAAAGCACAAGGTAATCCATTTCAGTTATCTGAGTGACAGCACACAGGTAGACACAAGACACATCAGAACACGCTCCTTTCCATTTCCCTCATCTGTTTTAGACCTGTTTCTATCCTCCACAGTGCAATTTCAGAACAAAATCTATTACCCATCCCAGAAATCAACAGCTTATGGATTGCAGCATCCAAACTCGTCTGACCACGGGGTTTTCCAGACCTCTTCTCCTTCTTAGCCCCTCAAAAAGCAGCCCTAAGTGGGCTGCCTGACCAAAATAGAGTGAAGTCTCAATTCTTTTTTAGGACCACACCATAACAGATTCAGTTCATACTTCCATTTCATTAACATCAAACTCAACAGATGTTTTCACACTGATGCCTCTGACAGCCATGAATGTGCCTGCAGAGCAGGTAGATGTATCTTGCATTTTAGTATTAAATCCAGTCTTACCTTTATACAGAATCAATTTTTTTCATGTAGAAGAATTCAGACTATTTGTAACACTAGCCTGAAAAACAACCCAAGTATGTATGAATACAACAGGCATGCCTGATGGAAAACAGACAGCAATTATCACGTCAATATTGGGGTGCTCATTCCCAGCACTGCATTAGGCTGATTTAAGACAGCTTTCACATACGGAACATAAACCCATTGCTCCTATACGAGGAACTCTTCTTCACTGTGCTACAAGTCCTTATTCCCCTTGTTTAATCAACCAGGCACTGACCTGAAGGCAGAAATCATGTACAGGTATAATATATACAAAGAGCAGCTCAGCTCCCAACACCTATTTTAAAGCACAATTCCATCCTATGAAGACTTGGATACATTCAGTGTGTGCATTTCAATTTGTTCCCACTGCTCTTGACAGCAAATACCTGGACTTTGCTTAGAGAGAAAAGTAAAGGGGATTGGTCTTACAGTGGTTTAACCCTGATTAAGGAGGAACATCTGTTTACAGCACCTCTCCCTTAACAACTTGGAGATACTGACAACCAGAACACAGCATGGAGCAATTACCAAGCCAACAAGGCACAAAACGTGTCCTCAAGGGATCTGTAAGCATCCTACATTGTTAATTTTAACCACCAAACCAGACATCTCAAAGGGGAATTTTTAAAAGCAGTGAGATTTGATGTCCACAAGTCCTTCTGGAAAGCTACCCACAGGCTGAGGAGAAATAGGATATAGCCAGGGAGTAACAACTCAGGTTACCTCCTGCCTGTGGTGAAGGCAGGGGAACAATGTCAGTACCTGAAAGCAAACCTGCACTGACCCCTGCCACATCACTTTCTAGGTTTTCAGGGTTAAAATTTATTTTCTCCTAGACCACACAAATCTACATTCACTCACCAAAGAAATACGAAGAACATGAGTTTGCAAACATAAGCAAAATCAGATTTTATACCTCTTAGTGCAAAGGCAAAATAAGCCAAGGTCCCTGCTCTGCTACCAAATACATCTAAAACTGGTAGTGCACTTGAGACCAATGCTAATGACCCAAATCCTTCCTCTTTCTGCCTTCCGTCTTCCAAATCTTCTCATTCCCACCACTGACACCCTGCAGACCCTCCCCAAAACACCAGCTTTCCTCTAACAGCACAGTGCCAAAGAACTTCCCCTTGAGATTTTCATGTTACATCCTCTCTTGTAACAGTCCCCAGTTGTCTCCCCAAGCTTCCTCCCCCAATTCACAAGAAAAAGGACCCTGCACATCCCTTGAATAATCCTTGCATACACCAGGCTTTGGAATGCCCGGATTTGGAAGGTTCACTGCCACAACTGTTCCCATGTCAGGCACTGCCTGTCCCTCTCCCAGCTCCACATGCAGGAGAAGGGAGCTATTGAGCTCAGCTCCTGCATCGGTGCAGAGCTGCATCTTTACAGCTCACTGTTGGCCTTGTCTGAATCAAAGAAAGGGGTTTTAAAATTCAAGCGACGGTTTCAATGAGCTTCTCGGCATTATTTACCAAGCTTAGCCTCAGATTAATGGCCAGCCCATCCCACATTCCTAATTTATCACTGTAAATTTACAAGTAAATTCAGTAAGTACTATAAACACAGAGGTGTAATAGATAAATTACTGGCCTTAGAATATTTTAACCTGGAGCAAGCACAAAATATAATAGCTGAAGTTATTTTGATTATAGATTTCAGCTGTGTGATATAGAGGCAAGTTGGACACTAATTCACCCCCCTCAAGCTTAACTGGCAGCAGGAGCTCAGAAATAGGTATAGTCCCCAAAGGTGCCCCAAAATGTCAGTTATTAGAGCAACAGCCCAGAGTTACCCAAAATCCAAGGTCTCCTTTTGCCATAGACAGGAACCACTTTTTTCCTACCAACATTAAACCCACCTCCCTGAACATAAGACCTGAACTGACAAAACACAGAAAAAGCTGCCCTATCAAATAAAGCAGTTTGAAATCAGAATTTCTATGCCATGCCTTACAAACTAACACTGAATTAGATTTAGGGAACTTCCATGGATTGATCTCCATTCCTGTGTGCACAGGCCAATACAACACTGAAAGACAAGAAACTTGGCACTGAGTTTTGTGAATTGTTTGAGTTCTGTCATTTCACAGAATCACAGAATATCCTAAGTGGAAGGGACCCATAAGGATCATCAGTCCAGCTCCTGGCCCTGCACAGACACCCCAACAATTCCACCCTGTGCCTGAGAGTGTTGTTCAAACACTCCTGGAGCTCTGGCAGCCTCAGGACCGTGACCATTCCCCTGGGGAGCCTGGTGAGTGCCCCAACACCCTTCAGCCTTTTTATTATTCAGCTGTATTCAGTATTATTCAGCTTCATCAGTGCCAACTCACAAACCTTTGAGCAGGGAAGATTTTTGAGACTCCACAATCCTTAATCCCTTCTTTCAGACATTCCTTCTCTGCTATCCCTAAGTGTGAACCCTGGACACTTTAATATTCCTTTCACCCTTAACCCAGCCTAGGAGACATTCTCAACTCCCAGTACATTTCTTTGCTCTAGAAATCTGTGGTCCAGCATCCCCACACAGGCATTACCAGCACCATGACACACACAGAAGTGCAGCATCCTAAAGTCAGAATAACCTCTTTTGGGAAGATTACTCACACAAACTAATGACTCCAGATGCTATTTCCATATCAGCAAGCACTCCTTCCAGGGCATTGTTTTCCACATGCTACTGCACAAACAAGCTCCTAAAAACCTCACAGTTATTGTCACTGCTGTAAAACGGGAGGAAAGGAGAAATACAGACCCATAAACTGCTTATGTAAGTTCATTTATTCCATGGACAGTGCATTAATAGTCATAAAACAGTTCACCATGACTGGTAGCTTTCCACAAAGCTATGAAAGTCAATTTATAGCAAGTTCTACTTTTGCATATGAGGAGAAAAGAGTTAGTGCCAGATCTATGAAATCTGTGACAGTGCTAAGAAAAATTACATCTCCTTAGGCATTTTTCCTTTAAAAAAAATCTCTGAACTCACAGTCATACATCTCACTAAGCAAAAACACACTGGGAATGTTCAAACTGTGCTGTCTGAAATCTCTCAGCTCTAGGTTTCTGTTTTGGTTTTGTTTAACCTTGGCCTGTAAGCTCTCAGTGTCAGCCACACCTCCCATAACTCTTCCTGTGGAAAGAGATTTCAAAGTTGGAGCACAGGAATCTGAGCTATTTCACCAAAGCAAGAGCTGAGCACCAGGCACAAGTCCCACAACAGGTACTTACTTAATACCATTACTCCTGACAATTTTCTAAATAAAGTGTGTAGCTCAGAGATTCAGAGGCTTCAGTTTCATCCCGTGAAGCAGAAAGGTGTGTGTGGAATGATCTCAGGGTTTCTAACCCAAAGGCAGCAGTGCAGCACATGGAAGAGTTACTGTGCATCAAGTTGTTGCACTGTCCTCTGAAGGCCCTTTCAAAATGATGCAACTTAAAATTCTTCACTTAGAGGATTGACTGCAAGTATTTCTTTAGAAATGAAGCCCATGGGAATGGCAACATGCAAACTTAATTTATAGGGGCATCCTCAAAACTGACTTTAAAAACTGTCCTACTACTCTAGGCAAAGGCAGCACTATGCTGCTGCAACTACATCATTAATGTGCCACTATCAAAAAGGGGATTTAACTTGTATATTCTGAGGTTAACAGGAGGATTTTATACTGTAAACAAGGCTCTGGGTCTCGTCCCACAAGATCAACCCTCACAAAACTCAGACAAAATCCTCAGAGCCTAGATTCAGCTAAACTTGCTTCCTTCATCTCATTTTAAAAAAACAGGATGAAACGTTATAAACCAAAAGGCAAACTAGAAAACTGCTGTGAGAGAAACAATCCTCATCATGACTCATACTGTTAGAAGAGCCCCAAAACACTTTTATAAAAAGAATACTAATTACCTGTATAAACCATGCACAAAACAGAAAAAAACCAGGAAAATCCCTCTGATGCAGGAATACTTGTACAGCAGCTTTTTGAGTCCCGAGTCCTGTTTTAAACCAGTTTTCTTAATTTCTTCTGCAAGTCCCACGAGATCCAAAAACAAGCCAAAAGTTCTCAGTTTTCCTACTTATCACTTGGCTTTTATCCCATCTTCAGAGGACTAGAGAATCCAGTTTGACTTCTGTACCTCACTGCCTCCACCTACTGGCAAGAGCTGCTCCTGGTTTACAAACACCTTCCAGATCCATTTCATACTTCATCATTTAAAAAAGAATTTCAGAAATATTGATAATTAAATGAAAGAGGGGAACAGACTTCAAGACACTTGAAGGTACAGATCAACTTACAGACCTCTATTACAGATCCTATTTTTCTGATGTCTAGAATTTATTCCTCCCTACCAGTGTACGAAATTTATCTTCGGTATGAAAACAGCTTAACTTATTTTAAGTGTAAACTTAAAATATTAATGTAATTTCACATTAAGCTTCACAGCCTTTACTGGTAATATGTTAGACATAAAATGAGAAAATGCTGGAATGGTTTGGTTTGGAAGGGACCTGAAAGCCCAACTCATTCCACTCCCTGCCATGGGCAGGGACACTTTCCACTATCCCAGGTTGTTTCAAGTCCCATCCAGCCTGGCCTGGAACACTTTCAGTAGTGGGGTAGAAGAGTAAAAGAAGTAACAGCCGCTCCAGATTTCAAGAATTTCCTGGACCAGCACGAACACCCCAAGGCAGCTCCACTCCCAGTCTCTATTCCTGTGCAAAGCCATGGTTCTTCTGCAAACCAGTTCCTTAAAAGAAGTTAACAGCAAAGTTAGTAACACACTACGAGTCAGGCACATCAATACATGTATCTTAATACTAAAAAAGGCTGGTGGTCTCTAAAATCTTGCTTCCCCTACATTAATTCTTATTATATGGGAACTTCAAACATGCCTGGAAATTCTCCTTATGTTCAGCTGTTCTTTGTGAAGTATTAGATTATGTTAAGACACCAAAACTATTTGTTCTAATGCAAAATAAAATGCATGCTTTCCTTTTTTCCCATCTTTTAATGTTATTTATTGTACTGCTCCCCATCCCAAAACTCTCAGAGCAGTCAGCAACCAGAAGAGGGCAACATTTTAAATAGTATGTAAAATCATCACCAATTCAATCAGCTGCAGAGCACTGGCACATGCATAGTCTTACCAAAAACCACCAGGTTGTCTCAAATATCCTCACTTATAATGTAACAAGGAAATTTTTCATTTCCTCTTTGTACAGATCCAAGAACTCCACTGAGTGATCTGATCAGAAAATTTCTGTAAGCAGTGAATTAAGTACTTTCCCATCAGAACTGCAGCATTACGATACTTCAGTCCAAGCACAACTGTTCTGCAGATACACTACTCCTAACTTACATTATTTCATGCACTGTACTTAAAAAAGAGACCTTTTCTGAAGCATTTCAGACTCTCTATTTACCACATCAAGTTCCTGAAATAGACTCAGTTTGCACAGCTCATTTTTTCATAGAACACACTTAACTTCCACATTGAAGTTCAAATGATCCACTTAAGGGAAATGCAAAACCTTTTCATCTCACAGTAAATAACACAGATTCAGTTGTTCTTTGAAATTCAGCGAGCAAAACATGCTCTGATCCATCCAAGACAGTGCTGCTCACTGATCCACAAGCAGAGCCACAAAATTCCCTAAGAGACTGCTGCTATGGTGATGCCTCTTCAAGAGTGAGCAACATCCACAAAAACACCATGCAGAAACATGTCAGAAAACCTCCTTGGGGTTTTAAATAGTAAACTTCAATTTGGGGAGCGAGACACAAGTGTTACCATGGAAAAATAGTTTCAAGGAAGAATTTGAATGCCCTCAATCAAAGTCAAACTCGGGATTCACCTGAGAGGTTTGGTTTTCCTTCCATGGATGTGCACGGGCTGCATTAATTTAATCTTTAAAAAGTGTATTGTTAAATTTCATTTTTAGCTGTTCCTCACTGCCTGGCACTGTTTACACCTGAGAATGAACCTGTGCCTGTAAGTTTGTTCATGTTAAGCTTGATCAAACCTGCTCTAACTTTACCTGGTCCAGGCTGGTGCTGGCTGTGAGGAACCCCACGAGGAACCAAGATCTGAAGGCATCCAGGACTAATCCTTGCCTGATAATAGAATATTTCCACCTTGGACTGATTTGGGTGTGAGGATGAAGATGCTTGGCATTCTGTATCAGAACCCTTCAAGATTTTAGCCTAGTTTCCATGAATCCTAAGTATTTACTGTGTAAGTCAGGCTGATGTATTTAAAAATCCCCATGGTTTTATAGATGTGTTGAGTTTTAAAATGAAGTAGAATATTTTCAAGATATGACACAAAGAAAATATTTTAAAATGAAATTTCACTTCATAACTAAGCTTTGTTCATGGAAAAGAAGCCAAAATTTTATAATAGGAAAGTAAGGAAAAAAAAAAAGGAGTAAAAATCAAAGCCACGGAAGAAGTAGAAAGGCCACACTGATTTACTAATATTGGTTTAAATATTCAGTCCCAGGCTGATCTTTCCCCAGTAATATTGCAGGAAACTGAACCCAAACTGCCCTTTTGTAACAACTCCTGAATACCAAGAGTTTGGGACAAGAAGTATCACATTTTTTTCCAGTATGTCCAGATAAACTGGCCCTTAAAGTAGACTAATTAGGCAGCCATTTAAGGGAATTAAAGATCAGGAACCAAAGAAGCTCATGAGCCAAGATCAAATAGCTCAGTTTTGTGTGTGTATGATCGCCCTCAGATGTTTTCCCAGAACTGTATTTCCTGTGCAGAAGCTGCTTTAAGCAAAACATTCACACAGACTTAAAATTTAGAAGGTTGGACAAGTGTTTATTAATAAAAAACTTTTATCTCATTCTGAGAAAAACATAGTATGTAATTAGTTCTACAATCATATGTTTTATGAAAACAGAGCACACACCATCCCCATCCTCCTCCAGGCTTCTCCTGCCCTCATCCGTGTCAATAATCAAATAACCAGTTCTGGAAATACTGAGTCAGACATCAATACTGATGGAGGCGTTTTATTAAGTTGAAAATCATTCTGTATTCTTACTCCTTATCCTCATCAGGATTCTATGTTGGTTTTTATTTATCTATCTGCTGAAGTACCAACATTGCCATTTTTCCAAACAAGTACTCTTTTAACATGCTGTAAAGCCCACGTTCATAATTCAGATTTTTGTTTCTTCCCATATACCTTATTTATACTGTTTCCCTTCTGTATATTATACCCCCTGTTCCAACTAGAGAAAATTGACTACATTTAAAATAGAATACTGTATTTCCCATCAAACCAAGATCTTCAAGGCCTAGAGCCAGTATTAAAGGTTTATACAACTCCAAACCCCTGGATACTCATTAGCAAATGAGAGTCTTCAATACCAGGCTCCTGGAAGAAGATTTCAGCCTCACTTGCCAGTAATCTTTGGAGTTTCACTGCACTGACACCACAGCAAACTCTCACCTCAACATCCTTCTGCTTCCAAAAGTCACCAGAATTACTGGTATTTGAATTCATAATGTACCAATCAATTCTGCTTTTATTAATACACCAATTATGAATGTTAATTAACTTGCCAAATCTCTGTTTATAGGAGGTCATAGCTGAGGATACTGGAGTGGTAAAACTCCACAAAATCAACTGAAAACAAACACAGAATAAGCCAAATTGTTCCTTTTTTTTTAACAGATTATTAGAAAAAGTCCTGATAGAGGCAGCAGCAAATGCTGTCAAGGCAAAGCTACTCAAACTAACATAATTCTTCCTCATGTAAGAGATGATTCATGATGGGATCAATATTTCACCTTCAGAGATCATGAACAACATCTACATCTTCTCCTCTGCACAAGTACAACCAACTAATCAAGAATGATCTGCCCACAGCACAGTATTTATCTTGCTACTCTGCTCTGCCAGTAGATACTGCTCACATAAATACTGTCTGGTTAAAGAAAAGTATCCATCAATCCACCAATTACTTTTCAATCTTTTAAGAATATTATGAATATTGCTAATCACTGTAGAAACAATCCTGCTCCATCCCCAAGTGCAAAATTTAATCTATATTCACACAAACAATAATTTTTTTTTTGCAATTAAGTACGCTTATTAAAAAAATGAACTCGAAGGTTCTTTCTCTGATTACAGAGCCCCTCCTCTTTCTTTAGCTCACTGCACAGTTCCCAGCACCTGAGGACTTTCAATTAATCACGGAAATCCCTGCAAAACGAAAATGCTCCATTTATTCTGAATAGCCTGGGCCTTCAAAAACTTATCCAAATTTGTCTTTTCCATTTCCAGAGCCAGGATGCTTTTAGCAGCCTGACAATATTACTTTGGTACAGAAGACTTCATAAGAACCTCAACTCATTTGAAACTGCTACTTACAGATTCTCAGACTGGTTTGGGTTGGAAGGGACCTTAAAGCTCACCCAGTTCCACCTCCTTCCACTATCCCAGGTTACTCTAAGCCCCGTCCTGGAACTGGAACACTTTCAGGGACAGGGCAGCCGTAATTTGAGACCACATGTTAAGGCTGCCTCTGTTAGATCCTGGCTTGAAAAGGACATATGACCTACATATGACAGAACAAATTCAAAATAAAACCACTCTAAAAAATGGTTTTGGTTCCTAGCACCTAAAATTCTGAAAGTTAAAAAATTCCTGCCTACCCATTTTTCAAACCACGTGGTTGAACTTGGTCACCACCAGGATCTCAGATCCAAGCAGGCAATGATGCTGCCAGGAGTTCAATCAACAAGAAGCTGATGAGCATCAGGAAAATGCTGCAGCCCTGTATCCCATTTTTAGAAAAGCTGACACTGGATCGTATTAGCTGCAATTTCAAATACAGTAAATACCACCAGCATGTATTTATTTTTACCAAGAGCCTGATTTTTTTTTCTTGTGTAATTAATGTTATACAATTAACACGCTGTTTTGACTGGTACCAAGCTCAGATGAGTTCATATTGGGCAAAAGTTAATTAGTGCTTAATTCCAAAAGCAGAAAATGGAACAGTTTGGGGGTGGGATTTATGTAGGGTGTTTCTTTGGTGCTGTTGCTGCTATTTTTTAAGAGGTTTCCATATTTTTGTCTTCCCAAAGAGACTGCTTGAAGCAAAGTCATGAATTCTGTGTATGATGAGCTCAGCAGACAAGGAGCACTGCACATTATCACCACATTTGCATTTACTTGGTACCTGTTGCTCCTGGGATAACAACGTGCCTGAGGCTTTCAAACACAACTGAACTCCCAAAAAATGGCATTTCTTAATGTGGATACTCCCTAAAGGAAAAAATTTGAAGTTAAGATCTTTAAAAGCACAGGCATCAATTTTCGTGTTATACATGAAGTTTATTCATCATTAATGACAAACTTCCTTTCACATCACATCTTCTTTATTATCCCGTCATTTAACATTCAGACATCAACTGAGTTTTAACTATTGCCGCTATATTTTCAGGTGTTTTCCACAGAAGATATTTCTGAAAAGAAGCTCCAACTAATGTCACTGCAGGATTGTCGCTGGATGAGACGTTCTGCTCAGCCAAAGGCTGGACTCAATGATTTTGGAGAAAGACTTGGAGAAAGACTTGATGGGGGACAGTAAACCATAGCACTCAGAGTTCTGCCAGTCAATTGTTTCATTTTGCTATTTTTTAACTACCTGAAGACAAAATATAAGGATATTAAAGTAACTCAGAGCTGCTTACAACACACAAGTAACATCAGGCACTTGAACCCTTCAGTGGAAATACTGAGATTCTGGTATAAACAATTATTTAACCATTTTTATTTAACAAATATTTAGCCTGCTCAACTCTCCTAAACCCCCACCCCCCCCAAAAAAAAAACCATTTCCCACATTGTGATGTATTCCACATGTTCATTTTGGCTCTACCAGGGTAAGAAGCTGCTATCATTACAGCTGTGCCATGAGCCCATACACTTAGATTCCCAAGGATTTCTTACAGAATGGCATCTTAATACTGGGGAAGAAAAGGCTCCAGGTAGACCTCAGAGCCCCTCTCAGTCCCTAAAGGGGCTCCAGGAGAGCTGGAGAGGGACTGGGGCCAAGGGATGGAGGGACAGGACACAGGGAATGGCTTCCACTGCCAGAGGACAGGGATGGATGGGATAGTGGGAAGGAATTGTTCCCTGTGAGGGTGGGCAGGCCCTGGCACAGGGTGCCCAGAGAAGCTGTGGCTGCCCCTGGATCCCTGGAAGTGTCCAAGACCAGGTTGGAGCAGCCTGGGCTAGTGGAAGGTGTCCCTGCCCATGGCAGGGGTGGAACCAGATGACATTCAAAGGCCTCTTCTATCCCAAACAATTCCAGGATCATGCTATGATTCCATAAATGCCTTTACCTGCATCACTCCAGTAACACTCAACTGACATTTCCAAACCTTGGCCTGATGAGAAAATCAATTTTCAGACTTTTCCATAACAGACTATGGTTAATCACTGGAAAACTGACTTCATCAGCTACAGAATTAAGGCTAGCAAGATTTTGGGTGGACTAAAATTGTGAATATCACGATGATATGTAATATCAAAAATTCACATTCCCCACAACTAAAACTTGTGGCTACAGTATACACAGGATACCCCTAAGTAGGGTTCAAAAAAATGTAAACAGCTTTGAGAAGTGGGGGTTTTACTGTGTAAACTTCCTATTTTTCCCACTCAGAAAAAAAATTTCTATGAATAAGCAGTTCTTTTCAAACATTTCAGAAATAGCGTATCTTTTCCTTTCACCAAACATTATCACAAAAAATGCCTTCAGGGGGCTCCTATAGAAGTTTACAATGTGAGGAGGAAAAATCAAATGTCAATGAAGCTTCCCTTGACAGAGGGTAAGGAAGGCCAAGGGAAGCACATCAATGAGGAGGATTCCAGGCCCCACAGACTGACAGAAATCCAGGTCTCCATGACTTCCTCAAACTGAAAGCATTATGTTTTGAAGCCTATTACATTCAGCATTCATTTTGTTGCATCTACTTGCGCTGCATTTTCTCTTAGCACAAGTCATGCTGAGCTGCTACTCAGGTTTTTGCTAAACCCTCACAATCTCTTCTTTGCAATAAGAATCCCAACAGCAGCAGGCAGTGAAGCTGTGCCTTGGCAGTGCATTCACTCCAGACACCAACAGCATCCTGGGCCAGTCACTCAGCTTCAGACCCCTAAAATTTACCTATTGGAGAGCTCACAAACACAAGAAGAAAACACTAAGTAAGTCTGCAGCAGAAGGTTTGGTGTCTCAACAGGAAGATAAGCAATCCATCTGACTTATCTCCATTGTGCTCTCACCAAAGCAGCCTCACAGAAATAGAGCAGGTCACGAATTTTCTGTAAGGAGAATTGTAGAGGCCCATCAAATATTAAAAAGCACTGCAGATGTCTGCAGTCCTTTCTAAAAGCTTTTTTCTGATGAGCAAAGAGGATACATTAATTAATTAAATTAACTGCTTCCAAACATTCCACTTCTACAGATCATTACCTTTCTTCAGATGTTTTTAATAGAAAATTAGCCTGTTTCTCCAGGGTTTTCATTCCAGGGCTTCTCTCTAACTGTAACAATGTTTGTTTATCCAGGCTTCCAGAAGACTTCACAGAACCTTACTGCTTTCTGCACAACCCAAAGCAGTAGTTATATCTCACTGATTTTCAGAAAGCCTCCAATGTCAGCCATATCTCCAGGTAATTACTCGCACAAGCAAAAACCTTAAGTACAAATATGAAATTACCTGCACTGCAAAAAGAGCCTCTTGAAAATTATCAGGAATGCGTATGAATCACTTCAGCTTATTGAATTACTGCATCTACCCCCAATACACTTAATGGGGTTTCTTAAATTAAATTTCTCTCCACCAAACACATCTCCCTGTCACATGACACGAGCTGAACACCTACAGAGAGGACGGAATTTTCATCAGATCCAGCTGCAAGATACCTGCCTGAATAATTCTGACAAGATCAATTTGTGTTCTAAGCAACCCTTCATCAGTGCATTACTTAAAAATCAGTCATAAGACGCCTGTTTCTAAGTAGGAAAGACCTTACTCCAGAACAGAAACCAAGCTGAAAAACATCATACCTATATTCAAAATGCCATCTTCTTCCAGTTCCTTTGCAGCAAATAACATCCTTTCCAAAAAAGCAAGGTGCAGAAATCAGCTTGTGCACTGCCTAGATGCACCTGTGTTGATTCAAACACATCATCAGGGCTTTGGTCAGAGAAGAACAGAGCTCTCTGAGGCACCAACTTCAGCCACCCGGAGCTACGCAGCTCCTTTTGCATTATCCCAGGCAATAATTTCCTGCTCTTACATAAGAGGCAGAGCTCCCAGGTGCTCCCGTTTCCAGCACAGTGCTGGCACTGCAGGAAGAGGCTGCGGTTGCCCCGTGCCCAAGCCAGGCTCTCCTAAGAGGCAGCAGATCAACACTTTGGGATCACAGCTCCTCAGGGGTTCTAAAATTAGAACACCAGCTGCTATCAGAGCCCATGAGCTGATACCCAGCACCACTGACCAAGTGCCACATCTAAGACCTCCTATTTCCTTAATGCCATGGCCAGACAGATTTATATTGCACTCTGTACCAGACACTGAAAGGCTGCCCGATATCAGTGTAGTTCCTGGCCTGATAACCAGGGTAAAAAAACCCAAACAAACCTTTTCCAGCATAACCTTCCGTGCCAGATGTGGTTACTTCAGGCATTAAAAAGCAGCTGCAACGTGGATACCCCACTCAGACTTTCCCAGTGCAAAAGACCATTCTCGGTGCACAGACCTCACACATAACTGGCATTGGTAACTGGCACTGAAACTCTTAGAATCCAACAACATGAATTTATTATGAACTGAATCAGCTTTCAATTAATCAGATTAGCACCCCAGCTGTGAACATATACTGTTCAGAACCTTATTCTTGGACTGTGACCTCCTGTTATCTCACGCTATCATCGAAATTTAATCTGTCAAACAATCCAGTACAAAGTCCATGCAATTACATCCGCTTAAGTACAAATCCACGCTTGGCAACGAGCCCTCAGCAGATACATCTTGTTCATGTGTCAGTCAAGTTTCATTCAATTACAGCTTCTTTCTTACTGGAAATAGCTACTCAAATTTGCAAAGTCTCACATTTCCCAAGCACTGAAGGGTAAACTAAGCCTGGGACTTGCAGTTTTATGAACAGCAAACTGAAGCAGGACATGACGTCAAGGACCACCAAGGCTTGGTATGGATCAGCAAGTCCACCCCAAGTGCAACAGGGATATTTCATTAAAATTCGCCACTAATTCGTCTGGCTATAAAATGCAGATCAAGCTAAGTCCTGTCAAGATTCACAACTTTCTCCACTTGTATCACCTGTACTTTCCTTGACAGAGAGAACTTGATCATAACTTCCAACTTTCTGGTTTTAACCAATGCACCTCAGATGGTTTCAAGCAGAACAGAGGGGATCAGAAACAAACTGCAACACGTTCGAGAGGCACAATACAAGCTAAAGCAGAAATCATATTCTTTTATTTCTTACAAAAATCCCTTGTGTAGGTCCCTTCTTTTATTCCTTTCTCCCTCTATTCTCAGAATGATGCTCATGCAGATTTCAGCTCAATTTTAAAGTGTATGCATTGTACCTTAAGAACTAGTTCCATAATACACAGCAAGAAAGTAGAACTGGACCTCAGTTACTTATAATAGCACATAGGCTATAAGATACCTACCTGTTTAAGTCAGAAAAATGAATAGAAAGATCCCACAGAAGTTGGCCTTCTGTCTGTCCACTCCTCAGGTTACAAATGCCCCACAGATTCTTTTCAGTGTAACCAACATTATTCAATAGCACTTAACATCTGATTGCAATCTCCATTTACAGTATTTTTAAAAAATATACAGGCCAACAAATACTCTCATTACCCTCCATCCTTTGTACAAAACACCTATAATAGCTTTACATTTGTTGAATTAAATTAGATGAAATTTAATACACCAACTTACAGAGGAAAGTGAGTTCAATCAGTTCTTCAGTCTTGTTCCTCTATTCAGTTTCTACTTATCCAGGTGTTATTGGTTCAAGTCTGACTTTTTAGTCTCTGTAGTATAAGACTGGTGTCAGGAGATGTATTGACTGAGAGCTGCTACTTATTTCTACCTGAAAATGTATTCAAAATGCTATCTTTTCACTTTTCTCTTCAATTTTCACCATTTGGTTAATTTTGAACCCTTTAGCGAGCATTACATCATGAGAGCATTGCCAAATGTCTTTAAAGCAGTCATGATCAACCATGGAAGGTTTTATTCAGTTTTATAATTATCTATAATTACCTAGGTCTAAACACTCTCCACATTTTTTTCAGTTATATCCGTTACTTCAGTAAACCTTCCCAAGTAGGAGGTAGTGATTTCTTCCAGCATTAGTTATGAGTTATCAGTTAGGGAAGTTGATTCCTCCTTGCTGGAATTATTTTACAGCCGATCGTTAGAACGTTACGGCATTAGCAAACCCAACAGATTTAAGTTCTCATCATTCTTTAAAAGGCTTCCCCCTTATTATAATCTGATAAATGGAACTCAGCTATTACTCAGCATTGTTTATTCACTGCTTTGGCTGTTTGCTGGTGTTTCTTGATGCAGCAGAGAGTTGGTTTAAGCTACAGGGAAACACCTGCAGGGCTAATCCTTGAGCAATAACTTCAGCTCTTGCACACACCCCCAGCCTTACAGCAAAGCTTTCTTTCCCGTTTACCACACACAAGACATAACAAACAATTTATCATGGAATGGTTTGGGCTGGAAGGGACACTACAGTCCACCTCATTCCACCCCCGGCCACGGGCAGAGACACCTTCCACTAGCCCAGGTTGCTCTAACCCCATCCAACCTGGCCTTCGGCACCGCCAGGGATCCAGAGGCAGCCACAGCTTCTCTGGGCACCCTGTGCCAGGGTCTCCCCACCTCACAGGGAAGAATTCTGGACCAGCTATTTCAAGTTTTAAATTATCTTGCCCCTACACATCAGCTATGCTCCTGCTACTCAACACAGAGCTCCAGAGAGCAGGCAGCTGCACTTGGCTGCTTTAGCCCCAGAGGTCAGGCAGAATTAAACCACCAGTTTGTCTGGAGATCTGCTTTCCAAGAGCATTTATAGCCACCATATCCAACCCTCACTTCCCACAGATGCCTTGGATGTGAGGCAAACCACAGAACATGCAGTCATGAACTGAGCAGCTTATCCTCAAAATACTGCAGGATTTCAGAGTGACCTAAATCAACTACACGGGCAAAAATGAGCCCCTAGGAGCAGCAAGCCTTGGCCAAATGGTCAGCACAATCCATTCTGTCTATTTAGCTTTTTATTACAAAGCTCCAATCTGACTTTCTAAAAGCTTCTGATATTCTACTTAACAGGAGTGGCAGACAGGTATCTCCCTGTGAATTATTCCAAAATGGTATGATTTTGCTTTACATTTTACATACATTTTTGTTTTGTATCCATACATCCTATAGATCCTTTTCTCAGCATCCTGGCTTACGCTTCACATCAATATTTCAACAGTTTTCATCCATCAGCCATTGTTATGCTAAAACCTAGGTGTTAACAGAGCTCTATTTTTGAAGTTCTCTGCCAGAGCATGTCTCACTCAAAGCAGCCTGTCAAAGAAATTCACCTCCAACGTGAACAAAGAGATATTGAAAAAGTAGCTGATGTCATTTTATTTTTTTTAATATGAGAACAAGTCAGTGAGACCAATCTAGAAACATAATATATGATGCCATTTCCAAAGCCTACTGAAATTCAAAATGCAGGAATTTGCCAGAAAAAAGGATTTTTAATTGATTATTTTATTTAATTAATTGGTCTGTAATACATTTGGAACAGCCAACTCATAGTCCATGCCTCATAATCCTAACATGGGGGAAACCCCCTGTAACAGAGTTCATTTATGAAGAAGACATGGGATTAATTTTATGGCATCTTAATTTTGGAATGACAAATTCACCAATAATAATAACAAAAAAAAGACATGAAAGGGACAAGAAATCCAGCAAAGCCTGAATTCAAGCAGGTTGCTCAATTTAAGATAAGTTGAGGCTGAATTGAGGTCACCCCTCACTGGAATCTACTCTAACGAATAGCAATTCCTGGTAGTTTAAGATGTTTTTTGAATTTCCTTCCCAGCCATCAACCAACTCATGCTGATCATCACTTTTTCCATTAGCACAGAGCTAGAGAATGCTCTGGGAACATCTGCCTTCAATAATTCATCTCTCACATTAATAAACTCCTGAGCCAGTGGCTACAGATGCACCTCACTTTTCCCCTTCCACACAAACCCTAATTACTCTTATGAGTGTGTTTACTAGCTTGGACAGTTGCCCATCTCCCTTTTCAGTTCTCTGCTTATCATCTGCCCTTCTATGCAAATAAACACTCATAAAAGCCTGAAACCTCCCAAAGATCTTGTGGAGAACCACAGCCCATCTCCATCATTAGCTGTTAGTGCAAAGGAGACATCTTCCAGGGATCCTCATTAGAAGGATCTTCCAAGAAGAAGAGGGTGATCATTAAAGTCATGGCACTCAGTTATTTAACACTTACACTCCTTTTCCTTTCCTGCCTGGGATTCTCCCTGTTCCATCACATTGGCAGCAAGATGGGATTCCCTTCACATGGTTTCATTTCAGCCACTGCCTGAATTTCAGATCAAAAACCAAACACAGCTGATCTGCAAACCAATAAGCAAAGTTATTTTTCAAGCAACTATCTTTAACATCAGTAACTCAATATTTGTAACGAAGTAAAACATAAAAAGCTCTTATAGCTAAATCTTAAAGGAAGCAAAGAAAACAAATTCTTACTGACCTTTTAACATGCTAGGGTACTCTTTTTTCAGTTATAAGCATAAGCTGAAAACACTAATGCAGAGTTGAGTATCAGCCTCCTGGCTTGGTTCTTATATTGTATTTACCATTGTTTAAAAACAAGCATCTGATATCCTTCCACAACAATTGTCACTGCTCCTAGGCAAAGGTTTAATAATTATTAGCCTGATTCTGTCATTTCTGAAAACAAACAAACAAACCCAGCCAAGCCCCAGTTAGTTCCAGCAATAGAGGACTCTTCTGGTATTGTGACTTTTTATATTTCACTTCAGTTGCTCAGTCAATATAAATTCTTTTCACTGCACACCTACTGGGCTAAAGTCAAAATGCTTTTCTCCCAGTTCAGCCACAATAGACTGATCTTCATCTCCTTCCCAGAAATCTAATTAAGTCCTTCTCATAAATGCTCAGAGAATGCAATAAGATCCAATTTCTTTGCAATATTTATTATTGCAGTTATCATCTTGCAACAGTTACAGCCAAGTAAGCACCTGACCAAGTCCAAAAAAGTACCTTTGTTTTGCTAAAAACCTTCTCCAAATGCCTCAGTCACAATCGATCTGAGACATGACTCAAGAGTGAAGGAATTTTGCAGATCCACAAAACCCAGCGTGTTGCACAGCTGGCAACAGAAGAAACACGCGGGTCTCAGAGCAGCAGTTGAATCTCTAGGCAGGACCGACCAAAAAGGTCTGCCCTTCTTTATTTTCCTATTTTTATATGTTTCTAAGGACAATCAAGGATTGGTGAAAGGGGTCAACACCCCTGAAGGTTTACAGGATAAAGACATGGTCAATCATCTTTCTCCACCCCAGGGAAAGGAATGAAAAACAATTCCACAAGTGCAAAACAATCCCGGCTGGTTAAGAAAAACAAGGACCATGTTTTACAGAAAAAGCATGGGAACTACAGTTACAGTGTTACAACTTATGGGGTCCTGTAAAACCAGGGCGACACCCAGTGAAATAAAAATTAGCTCTGAGTAGCAGCCAGCAGCCATGGAAAATGAATTGCTGTCCCTGATCAGCACACAGATCACAGCTCTGCTCTCTGAACAAACTCAAGGTGTACAACTCACTTATGGCCTGAAATGACAAAGACTGGGGACTTCAGCAGTGTTACAGTTCAGCCAGAAAATCAACAACTCTTAGTGTTCAATGCCCTGTCCATCTGGCTAAGCTCACAAACAAACCAAAGTGAGCCACACTACCAGTGCCAAATGAAACACTTGCACCAGAAAACATTTCCTGTTGACAAACAGACACCAGCCCTGCTCGGTTGCTATGTATTTCTAGGAAATAAAATAGTATTTGGCAGATTTGTTTGTAAAGATAATCACTGCAAGCGATTACAGGATCAAGGACTTGAGCAGATTTAAGCATTCAATACACACTGCCTGTCTATTTACAAACACCTGCTGATAATCCCATGTTGTCCTAGACAGAGAGGAATAAAACCAACTCTTAACAGTGAGTGTTTCCTTCTAGGTAACCTGAGGGAGAAGTTAACTTAAATTATATGACAAATAATTAATATTATCAAAGGCAGCGGCAGCGAGGAGCAGCACCCAGATAACATTTAAACCAGGAGAAACATTGCCACTTCAGCTCCTGCCATTGGGAAAAGGAATGTAATTTCCAAAGCTTTTATTCCTCTCAGTCAAGGACAACGGGGGATTACCACCAGGTGTTTGTAAACACTCCCCATGCAAAGCTGTGAAGTTCTGCAACTGCAGTAACACAGGCAGTGGTTGTTTCAGCCAGGTTTCACACTAACAGTGCCACAACCCAAGCAGTAATTATTCAAAATTATTTTCAGACATAAACCAGTAGCAACCTGCTATGTAATTCTTCACTCTCGTTCATGATGACAAATGAAAGTCCTAATTCTCTCAGGCAAACAGTGAATTATTGAGAACTGAAATAAGCTCTCAGTGAAGCAGTTCAACTTCCAGGACACATGCACTTGTTAGATTAATTCCCACTACATTTTCGTCTGGATGCCAACACAGAGGTCACTTCCAACACGCTGACCCTTGTCCCACAGGATTAGGACTTGTATTTAATACACATTCAGGCACAGCTACGCTGCTTGAAGTTTGCACAGCCTGGGCAATTACTTGAAATTGAACAGAAACCTGGAGAACTCCTGAGCCTCAACCACGATGGAATTCAACACAAAGCTGCTGCACTCCACCACAGTTTTTTACACATCTTCCAAGGACTGAAAAAGTCCCTTTATTTTCAGTGTTATTAAGTATGTAGCCACTACTGGCATTTCAAGAATACACGATCTAAAATTAGCAGAAGCTGCCAGCAGCAGGTATTTTAAAAAGGCCAACGCTCCTAGCAGTAAGTCAGAATGTGTTTTCATTAAACCTCACCTAGAAATTAAGATCCAAGTCATATGGAAGGTGCTTGAGTTTAATAGGGATGAGCATTTTTTTACTGAACTGCTGAGGAATGATACTGATGTCTAACAATACTCATCAATAAAGATTCACACTGACTAACAAAGTTACTTCATCAGTGAGATCTCCATGACAGTGTCAAAGCAGCAGATGTGGTGTTTTACTCACACCTCCAAGCCATTTTTCCATCTCCAGGCAAAAAATACCAATATAAGGTAGAAAATCTGAATCAACAACTTGAAATCTGTTTTTAAACCACAGTGGTCCTCACAAAAAAAAAGTTATACAGCTTAACTAAGAGCTACCTAGAAGAAATTCAATAACATTATATCAACAGATTTATCTCAGATGTCTTTCACTCCCCAAAGGACACAAACTTGGTAAGAGAAAACTTCCTCCTGCTTGCATCTCTGAATATTCAACAGTATCATATTAGAAATCAGATTGCCTTGGATTTGGCAACACTGTTCAAATTCTGCAACTCTTCCACCACTGCAACATTTTTCCGCAAGTCTAGATTTTAGAATTTGAGAGTATCAACATGAGAACCACAGGTTTTAGGAAGGCTACAGCCCGAACAAGTAGGTGGAAAGAAACTTCACAGAAATGCAGCACAGTATTTGTAGTAGACATATTACAGTTAATTGTACCATTTATCTCCACTGAGCACTTCTACAATCAAAAAAAAAAAATTCTCAACACATGACCTGAACCTTGAATATTTAGAAAATAAGGTACATGACACTTCCAACACTTCTAGCTTTAATGCAGGTAAAACAGCAAAGAAAACTCACTGCTTTATCCTGAAATCCTGTGAACTGTGCATTCTGCTCACAAGCACTTGATGCTTCAAATTCCTAACCCCTGGTATCATATCTTAAACATAAAAGGTGAAAATTACATGGGTGATTGCTCAGCAATGCTGAGAATCCCTCACTAAAGCTTTGTAACTTGTGATGCAAATGTAACTTGTGCTAAAAACCTCAAAACATAAACCCTGTGTTTTTCACTGAAATACAAGATGGCATTTCTGAAAAGCTGAAGATGTGTTTTGAGCAGGGTTTCTGCTCTACCTGGGCTGTATCTGCACTCATCCCTTAACAGGCTACTCAAATACCTCAGTATCAGTTTAGCCAGGGAAAAGGAAGCATTAGGACATGAGAATGCTGATTTATGCTGGCCTGGTAGCTTATTTTTTCAATCAGTGAAACTTCCTAATAAATGTTTCCATGGTGGGTTTACGCTGGCAGAATTCTCATCTCTCCAGCACTCCATGGTTTTCCAGACTCACTGACAGAAGGAATCAGCTCTGATTTTGTAGTGCAGACAGACAGGGGAAGAGGGATTGAGTGAAAGGAAACCCAGTCAAATGTACTTGGGACTAAATCACTTGTGAACTTGGGGACAAATAATCATTTTCCACAAAATGCAGGTTGCCCAATGCAAAACTTAATTGCATGTTTTGGCCAACAGTTGCTCCTCTGAGTGCTGCAATTATCTCAACATTAAGGGATTACCACAGTCACCCATTAACTACAAAATTACTTCGATTATACCATACAAAGTAGCCAACACGGAGCAGCGTTAGCATAAGACAACAACTTCAGGAACATGCTCCTGATTTCACTCCAGCCTAGGACACACAGCAGATTTCCCAAGTTGGAGAAATCCTTTGTTCTCAACTACAGAGGGTGTCGAGATTGTAACAGTCTCTTACACTCACAAGTCTCTAACAGACAACCTGACCATCCTCCAAAAAAGAACAACTCTGGACAGTCAAGGTTAATCAAAAGTTTAGAATGAAGACTAGGTTTCTTTTCCTTAATACGGTTTGGGTTGGAAGGAGCTTCTCTCCCAGAGAAACAGGTTCAAGTTTGTTAGGACCTGGAAGTCATTTTACAGCCCACTGAGGCGTTCAGCAGCAAGAGCTTCTGAGCAGCATCCTACCCCTTCTGCTCCTTGAGGAAAAAGAAATTTGGGTGTAAGACAGCAATTCACTGCCTGCCCTGCTTCTGCTCATTGGAGAAAAGGAAGGTTGGGTGTAAGACCAAGCAATTCACTGAACAGAGCCAAGAGCCCTCCAACACCTATCAGCTCTGCAACAGCTATCAGTATCACAGGCTCACCCACTCTTAAGCTACGCTCTCAGAAGGCTGTGAAGATCTGCCTCTGTTTTTAGCAAGTTTATATTCTGCTGCTCAACTCTACCACAAGCCTTGCACGTTTCTGGTATTATTTTCAGCTAAATCCAACCTAGCAATCAAGCAGCACATTGCCTCATTTTGAATTCAAGCTGAATGGAGGCTATAGTAATTCTGTGGCACAAAGGAGCAGAGCAATATAATCCTCAGGTTACAGACTTTGCTTACCTGACCAGCTTAAAGAAGCTTTAATCTGTGGGGGTTTAAAAAGAATTAAAATAGAAGCTTAATTTTTCCCCCCCAAATCACTCTCAGCATCTTTATTTATTATTAATCAGGCCTCATCTGCTCCATACATCATTTCCATAAGATTAGCAATCAGCCACATGTTACAAGATGACAACAAATCCTGCATCCTTTTCTCAATATAAAGCTTCCAACTCCTCAAGAGTAAACAAAGAGCAGAAGCTAAAACAGTTTGTTGGCTTAATGCGAGTCAGACCCTGGATGAAAAACATGTTACAGAAAACAGATTTGACTTTTAATCTCAGTTATTTCAACCTTGTATCACAATTTGTCATTAGCAAGGGCCTTTATCTATTCCTTCTTATGAGCACTCCCCATCACCTCTCACATGAACGCAACATAAATACAAGTACCTTGATTTACTGCTCTTTTCAGGGAATTATACACTGTGTTTTATTTTAAACAGGTACAAGTTAACTGCAAATTCATACATCTGCTGACAAGTGGATGGAAGGTGCAAATTAAACAAGTGCCAAGCAGTTAAAAATATTTGCTTTTACATCAGCTGCTCATTATTACACAGCACATATAAATGTCTAAATATAGAAATTAGTCTGAAAGTTGGCAATCACAGGAACCAGAAACAGATCCAGCAAATCTCTTCACAACATCCAAGCACATGAAAGTGATAATCTAGAAGCCTTCAAAATTCTCTTAAGTTATGTCATTATTTCCTATCTCAAAGTCTCCCAGAACAGCTGCTTGTCCTTGAGTACTACAAGAATTTGGCTTCTTTTTACTTCCAAAAGCCAACAGTCTGCAACCACTCAAGAAGTTTGGGAGAGTAAAAGCAATGTACATTGAAGCTGCTGCATTCCAGCCACCACCTATGTTTCAATGGCCTGTTTGTCCTGCTTGGAGGCAAACACCAAGCAAAAAATGCTTCTTGCAAATCAGGAAACCACTCACCATCCCATACCACAAGCATATATAGCTATCTTGACCATTAAAATCCATTTTTACAGCTCCATAGGAATTACTGACAAGCTATTATGGCTGGAAAACAAACTCCATGCTCTCTCCCCAAGTGATGATGTCACATCCCTCATCAGCATCAGAGCTTCTACTTGTCCACATGCCCAAGGAGATCAAACCTAATACCCTTCTCTCATACACAGCTCCTGGGTTTTCCAAGTCCATTTGTTTCCACTCAGGTTGTTTGGGCTGCAGACAGACACATCTGGATGTAAATTTTTGGCAACTGATTCAAGCTCCAGGACCAGCAGCAACCACACTGGGCTTTCAGTTCCCTCTACTCGACGTCGAATTGCGCCTGCAGTAGCTTGGCCACAGCACCCAAACCACAAAGCCCACCGTGGAAGCCAACAGATGAGCCACTGTCACTATTAGAGAGGCATATGTTCTGCTTTAAAACTTGCCACATTTTTTGCTTTCTTGAGTCTCTACAGGATGGTAATACAACAATAACTTGGCAATACAAAATCTGGAGGACAGTTCATAAGCAATATTATCTTGTTGCCATCACTGTTGCTTTTCCAGAGTTTTATGTAAATTTCAATCTGGTATCTTCAAGTTCAAGCCCACTGCACTTGTTCTTGATTTTAGTCTTTAATATGTACGAAGTGACTGTCATACCTCCAGGTAACAATTTTCCTCAATCCCGAGGTGATCCTCACAGCTGATCCATCAAACCAAGGACTCAAGAGTGATAAGCAGAAACTAACCCAACCAGACATAGTCACAGGGCAGTAGAGGGTTTTTCTGGCATCCACACACTACTCCCAGTGAAACCTGTACCTTAATCACTATCCAGGGAATCTATTACCCTGAGGACAATAAATGTCCTGTCTCTGCTGACAAACCTACCTAGGAAAGCCCTTTTTATTGATGTCATCAAGTTCACAGGGGCAAACAAGAGACAGATGCTGACACAACAGACATAGTTCATATTCAGGAAGAACACATTTACACAACTGTGTTCATTCCTGTTTGTAGCAGGTTGTTGTTTTGGATTGTTTTGTTTAATTACAGCTTCAATGATCTTGTTCAAAAAAGATCTAATCCCATTTGTAATTGGATCTATTTATCCATATTTCATTTCCCTAATGTGGCATCACTCACCAGCTTTCATCAAATATCACCACTTACCTAGAAGGCATTATTTCCATCTGCTGAGTAGAGAAATAGTATGAGAACTACACAAAACCAGCTGCAGGTTGTCAGACAAGGAGGAGAAATGTCTCCATGTTGCATGGTAACACCGGCTCCTCTGACAGCACCTTTCACTGGAATTCAGGAATACCAAACAACTTTTAAAACATTCCGGGGTTGCCTTCTTCCAAGATGATGGTATTTGTATTCAAGCTTTTAGCAGGTAGCTGGTTCAGCCTGAGTACACCACCTTATTTACATATTAATTTAAAAAATAATCATCTGAAACACCACCAGCAGCTACCTGGGTCCCTACAAATTCTGACAAAATTCATTTTCCACATTTTGAGTTTTTAAAAAGCTATTGGCCCAGTTAGCAAATCAAGGGATATAAATGTGAGCTTTAATTTTAATAACAAGTCATTACCTAACAACAAGCAATCCCTAAAGGGACATATTTGCACTTTTTAGGTCACTGAGGTATTTTGCTTCTTGCTGTTGACAGGCAATATTCAAATCATAGGCAAACACCTGTATTTAAATGCTTTTTGCTTCCAAATTGACCAATTCCTTTCAGCTGTCTGTAATCTCATTTCAGTGCTTGCTGTGAGAGCAAGCCAGTCAGGCTCAAATTAGAAAACCTGATATGATTAGAGTGTCTAAATCACCTTGAAATATTGAGATAAATTAACGATCATTTTGTCAAACACCCACTTTAATCCAACATGGTACAGAAGCAAAGCAATCCTCCCCATTCACACAGAGAGCAGCCTGTACAACTCTCAATCTGAAGAATCAGCTCCCTCCTTAAAAAGCTCCTGCCTTATCTAAGGAAAGGTAAAAGTCATCTCTTTAGATTACTGCATTCAATAATCTAACATTAGGATTTTCCCTATCAGCCTAGAAATACAAAAGCTCTCTGGCTTATATTAAGTTCATTGGTTTGCACAGTAAAACACTCAAAGCACATATCCTCTACCAGAATCACAGCCAAAATACCTTCATTATCCCAGCACTGCATGACTATTCCTGTTTTATTTTTCTACTGCAGTTTCTGCTGCACTGACATCACCACCAATTCAAGAGTGTTTTCCATTACCTAAAACTGCACAGACAAGTATCATACATATTCTGCTGTCACCATACAGATAATGTAAAAATTATTACCATGTAGATGATGGTAATTTTCCACCTTAAGGGAGGGGAAGCATGGTCTGGAATATTTTTTCAGCTGTTGTTTAAATCCCACAAAGAACAACAATGAGACTACATGAAAGCCACTGAATTTCCCCTTTAACATGACAGTGACTAAAATGGACCAGGACTTGAATTCAGCATTTAAAGCAAAACGGGCCCCCAATTGTTTATATTTGTCTGCAGACCAGTTTTAAAACACATGTAATGCTCCATCCTAAAAGCTTTTGTCAGATAATTCGGAGAGGATTAGCAAGAGCAAGATTGCAAGAGCAATTAGTACATGCAGCTCACATCAACTACCATGCCAATCAGCATCATAAATCAAATCAGCAGCCCTCTGACTGAATCCTATTATGTGGGAAGCAAGATGTTCCAGTAAGCAAAATATTCCCAGGGAAGTTATGTCTTTCTGGAAGTCACATAAGGCTCCTGACTTCAGCTAGAGTAAGACTTTTAACAGGTATTAAGCAGCTATCAAGACAGGTGTCTGCTGTAAATATTGATCATCTGGCACCCAGACACACACCTGAGTATTCAGCTCAGCTTTTGCCTGCAGCAAGCTGTGCCCCACCCTACTTAAATTTCATTTCCAAGTAAGCCAATAGCCAGATCCTTCCATCCATAAGCTCGTGAATTGTTGTATATTCAGACGCTATTAAATGCCACAACCTCACAGAGGTGAGGCATTTTTTGAAGCTTAATTAATGCAGGTTAAAATTAGACTCTTATTTTGCATGAGAAAAATAATTAAATGGGACTAAATTGATCAGTTGCCTCTGGGTATAGGAATGGTTTTCCTCAGCTTGTTTCTGCTCCTCCATGCTTTCATTTACTCAGCTCCAAGGGTGGAACTACAGATTGCCATAGTGAAGTGATAAACCACTCCAGCAAGGTCCCACCTGCACTCAGGCTGCTGCTATAGATTTGTTGTATTCAGAACATACCAGCAGAATTGTCAGTTCTTACTGTTTCATCATCCATCATTCACATCACCAGCCTGTGCAGGGGCTCAGAAGCTGGCCCAGGGACTCACAGAGATCTTTCAACCCCAAGCCTGAATAGCATTCCAAAACTAATTTTATGAAGGAAAACTAATATTCAGCTTTACTCATAGCACAAAGAAAACAATCCTATTAATTCTTTAGCATGTATTGAAAACACAAACAAAGCTTTACTACAAAAGCACTTTTAAACCCTACTACATCATTGATTTTATGTTCAAGACAGCAATGGAACACTATTTTCCTCATTGTCATTTATTAGCTTTGATAGCTGACAACTGCACCCTTGGCAGTACAACCAGTAACACCTTCTGGCCAGAAACAGAGATGGTGCAATTCAAAACAAAGTGATTTTTATTATCAGAATCTTCACAATCAAATACCCATGTCTGTTAAGACTTTCCAAGCTATCACTCTAGATTTAGAGCTAAAAAGTGATCCAAATCAGACACTTACAGCCTATCTTTCTGTCTCTCCATAGCTGTTTCATAACCTGCCTCCCACAGCAGCAGATATTAAGCTGTATCTCACTTCAGTGACAGTAGTAAGCTCTTATCTCTGACTTTTGATTATTTCTTATCAGGCCAAATTTGTCATGTCACGCCACCTTACCTAAATATAAACACCTACCAGGTCTAGCCATGAACTGTACAATGGCTGTAACAGTTTACTATAACCTAATATTAGTTAATATTTTATCTTTTCACATCAGGAAGAACTCAGCCACTGAAGCCTAACTCAGACCATTATGTAAACTTCACAGAAGAAAAGACATCAATATTCAAACCTAAGAATCCAATAGCAGCTCAATTACTCCTTCTCACTACTCCAGCATTACTAAATGGATGAAATAAGTTTCCAAGAGATCATTTGCATCCCACAATCAGATCAACTTTTTGAAAGCAACACAGGTGATTTGCTAGGCCAGGTCTACGACAAGAAGTGCCACCGGTTACCACTGCTGTAAGTTGGTTTTATGGATTTCTTGGCTGCATTAGTGTGCTACAGCTGCCACAGGAAGGCTGAGGGATGACCTGATTTTTGCCTTTGACACATGAAAATTACTATAAACATTCAAGCCACCTCAAGGAATTTCACTGAATGAGTAAATCTGGTTGTGACCATGTAGAAAGCAGGTGTAAAAGGACCATTCCATCAATTTGCACCTGCTAACCTAGATCAAAGCAGCAGATTTAAACTGCAAAGCCACAATTGTTTCTATGCTTTGAGAACACTCTGAGATCCTTTCTATAATGCATTTACATAGTTCTAACACTACCCTCCCTGAATTTCTGGGCAAGCCTACTTAAGACTGTTTCCTGGACCTGGACATGTATTTCAACTTCATGTTTATAAATCCATTCACAGCCTTGGACATTTCAAGCTCCTTCCCCACTTTCCTGGTTATGGAGAGCTCTCCCGAGTTTGGCTGGAGTATCTCTGAGGAAATTCACTGCTGGATGAAAAACAGCAGCTATCAAAACACTCTCTGATCTTGCACAGCAAGGACACCCCCCTGAACCACAAAACCTCTTGAGCTGGAATGATCCTGATCCACTTGGATCATTGATCCAACCCCTGGCCCTGCACAGACACCCCAACAATCCCATCCTGTGCATCCCTGGGAGCGTTGATCAAACACTCCTGGAGCTCTGGGAGCCTTAGGGCTGTGCCCATTCCCTGGGGGAAGAGCCTTCTCCTGATATCCAACCTAAATATCCCCAACACAGCTTCATGCTGTTAGAGATGCTATAACAAAGGGTTTCACAGACACTGGGGGAGAATTTAGGAAAAAAAAGAAAAATAAGAGAAATAATATCTCTTCAACACTAAAACTTTCAAGTCCAAGATTATTTTAACCAGGCACAAAACTCCTCATTTGTCCACACACTGGCCATCTCCAAATTCACATGCCAGGCATCTGAGCTGGGATGTTGCCCAAATGACTCAAAACGCTCCGGGCACATGAAGCGTTAACTCAGGCACACCAGCGTTTGCCAGGTTAAATGGGATCCACTTAAATGATTGCTGTCTGGGCATCCCAGTGCCATGCTTTTAGCATATTTCCTCTGGAGAGCACAGTTGCTGTGATACCTAAAAGACAGGCGTCCTGGCTGCTCTCCTGAGCATGAGAAGCTCTAACAAAGATAATGGATCTCTCACATTTGAACCTGCTGTGTCTGTACAACCGAGTACTGATGCTATAAAACCCTGCAGCAGTGGCTAACTGGCTGTGTCAGTCCTCCTTCTGGTTATGGCACTGAAAAAGACAGTTGCAAATTACAGAGATAATGGCAGAATTAATAGGAAATTTACTCAAAGGGACAACATCTGCAGTTTTAGTTTAATAGAAAATGCAAGCACTAGCAAGCTCAAGTCAAGGTTTTGAGTTAAGTCATGCTGAGCACTGATTTGGTCAAGGCTAGAAACAGTTCCTCTATCCCATTAAAAATAATGAAGAAAAAAAATGAAAAATTTAAGCTTTTCACAGACAAACACAAACAAAGAAAAGCTATACACCCAAAGCTATAGATTAAAATCCAGTGTTCCTCAGAGTCCCTTTGCTTGCTCGTATCTTTCTTTGGGATAAAAGGGAAAATTAACAAACAAAGTAACCGTCTCCTCATTAGGTTTATCCAGCTATGTAAAGTAGTAAAGCTACAAAGGAGACGCTGAAATTACATCTTTCACACAGATCAACCCTGTGGTTTTGTACTGGCTTCCTGAAGTGGTTAACTGAAGCTTATTTAAGTAGTAAGAAAGAAAAGTGAAAGAACAAGTCATTCTCTGGTTTAGAAATGCACCACTATCTTAACACCCTGTCATCTGTACCACTATGCAGGCTCCAAATACATTAGTCAGAATCCTGAAATTGCATTAATGAGGCTGAGTGTGCACACAATGATCAAGTAACACATCTGCTTCTACCCACTTAAAAAAAATATTAAATACTTCCAGAGGGCTTTGGAAATGCCAGCTGCCCACAATGGACTCACCACTACCAAGGAAACATGACAACCACACTGCTTCCGCCTTGGAATTAAAATTTAAAACAAACTTTCTAAGAAATCATAGATTCTTGGTAGCCAAAATGCATCTAAATGATATGTTACCTTATTTCTAACATGGGTCACAAGAGTACTGCTGCATTTATAAACCTATCGCAATTACAAGAGACGCACAAATTAACTGCAAAGATCAAAAACTACTAAAAAGTAGTTAAAAAGTCTTTCCTCACAGACATAAGGAAAGTCTAGGTTAAAATCAGCCTCCTTTTCAGTCTCCATTGATATAGAAATCACAAAAGTCTTCACATCAAAAGTCAGCAGCATCTCAACTTGTCCACATCTGGCACTGTCTCTGCTCTATTTCAGGGTGTGAGGACAGGCAAGAACACAAAAGGGAAGCTGAGCCACAGTTTTCCCTCAGCACAGGTGACACAACGTACAAACAGTGCTTGAAGGCAGTCAAGGACGAAAATTAATATAACAGAAGACAAATCTCTTACTCCCACAGTCATTAGGATTATCAAAACTATTGAATACACCACTTGCTGTCTGAGCACAGAAAACTTGACCCACCGTAGATCACTAAGCAATCATTTTGGATTTGTTCCATAAATTATGTAAAGCCGTGTGTCTGAAGGTCACACAGAAAACCTTCCACATAAAACCCAACAATTGTAGAAGGGGACGCTTGAAATGCACCATCAGCAAAAGGTCACACAGTTGAGATGCAACTGAGTTCTGAGACTTTTTTGCAGCTTACATTACCTTCTCTTCAAAGATTCGCCAGAAATATCAACACTTCCATTCACCTTGCTTATTGGTAAGGACAAAACCAATCCCAGTGGTGACGCAGTAGAGAACAGAGTATTCCTGAAGTCTGGGGAGAAGTTATTCAACTGTCTGGCACTACTCCAAGTCTCCTTCATTAGCCAAAAACAATGTGGGATTTCTTAATTTCACTTACAAACGTACTGCAGCCTGACAGTTACAAGTGCATCCCTTGAATACTAGCAATTAATGACATACTTTAGATTCCCACCTCAGTTTTCACAGCACGATCAAAGATAAAAACCTATTCCTTCAGGTGGCAAAGACTGCAGCTACATCAAGAGTTGGAAAAGAAGCACTTCTCATAACTGGAAAATAAGTCTTGTGAAGACACTTAGCTTGAGCACCAAAGTCACCTTTTGGAAACCACAATTACCATTTTGTTACTGCTCAGTACAATGCAGAACACAAACACAGCAGCCCAGCTCCCAAAGTGTTTCCTTTCCCCAAGTGCCTGAGTTGAGCAAAAACAAATCCAAGTGTCCAATCTGCTGCACTGCTGGATGCCCCCTCTTAGGGAGTAAGACTCATTTGCCAATTGAAATAGAAATAAAAACAGTGACACGTATACACAGCAGCATGAACTCTTGTATCAGCATTATTGCCTGCTGCTTTCCACTAATCCCCCAAAGCTAATGGTGGGAGAAGGCCAGCACACTCCCTGAAAACCCTAAAGCCTAACCACACATTTGCTCCATCAACATCAGCTGATCCACAGCAGGTCTCCTTTCCTGCCCCAGGGAAAGAAGTTATCCTCACAAGTTAATTCTTTAAGGCTTTCCTCTTCATCTGTAACTCTTCTGCGCTTGCTCAAAAGCAACTGATATTTAATCATGTAGCTTTTGCAGGGAACAGCAGTGAAGCATATAATTTAAAGCCAGAATAAGACATTCCAGGAACTTCAGACACAACTATCAAACTTAGCTTTTAGTTTACTGTGCAAGTACAGTTAATATTGAACATTTGAATCTTCTTGTTTACCCACATGCTGGAGTCTGCCATCTTCAACATTTTTAAAAAGAAGTATCTTTCCATTTGCATATGAACCACACACACATCAAAAATGCACTGCATTTCACCAATTCCTTCACATTGGAGGTCTACAAACAGCACGACTGGATCACAGAATGGTTTGGGTTGGAAGGGACCTTCAAGACCATCCAATTCCACTCCTGCCATGGGCAGGGACACCTTCCATGATCCCAGGTTGCTCCAAGCCCTGTCCAACCTGGTCTTGAACCCTCCCAGGGATGGGGCAGCCACAGCTTCTCTGGACAGCCTGTGCCAGGGCCTCAGCACCCTCTAAATGTTGGCTTTGAGCCAGGTTAACAGCTCAGGGCACAAAGTAGCACATGCACAATCAGCAGCAAAGGGCATTAAGAGACTTGTCCTAAACACATTCCCCTGCCTGTTACAGGGAACAATCGTCACCCAAGTCAATGCTTACTCTGAATATGCAAGCTCAGAACCCACCTGGATACACTTACCAGCTATGTGGGCAGATTCCCCACACCTGAATCACCCCAATTTAATCCGCCAGCAAACCAACAAAAATAGCACATTCCCATGTTCTGTGGTGCTCACCCAGAAATCTGAAACAAGACAGCCATTTGGAGAATCAGTTTGATCCTGTCAAATTACACAGTTTGAGCCATATTTCCAAGATGAAAACATAACAAAAACTCAAAGAGGCCAATTGCTATTATGGTTTCAAGATGCAACTGTCTCGTGGTATCTGGGGATTTTTTCACCTTTGGTCAGTGATGCCTAAATATCTGAACTATTGCATCATTCTTTTGATGTATTGAAATAATATAACGAGTACTCAGAGAATCCCAGAATGGTCTGGGTTGGAAGGGACCTTAAAGCCCATTCAATTTCACCCCGTGCCATGGGCAGGGACACCTTCCACCAGACCAGGTTGCTCCAAGCCCTGCCTAAGCTGGCCTGGAACAGTTGCAGTCTTACATTTCCCTAGAGAAAACAATGCTTTTGCAGCACATGCATTTTTTGAGTAATTTGTCTCAGACTTCAACCGCAGTAGAAGTGTTAAGACACTATTGCTGCCTCAACTCCAAAAGTGAGCATAACTCCTCCTATAACATTTCCCTCAACATACTGAATACCAGCATTCAAAGGTGCTGCAAAGTTCAAGAGCTGCAACAATTAGATGCCTCTAAGGCTCGTGTACTTCAAGAGTTTTAGCTCCACCCTAAATTACTTTATTTTCAAGAAACACTTCTAAAAGCGACCAGAAAAAAAAAAAAAAAGAAAGGTTTATACCTTCTCTGATTTTCTCCCATTCACATACTTCCCAGGAAATCTTTGCAATGCCTTGAGCAAGTTATTTCCAAATGTACAGTATCATATGTTCCCTAAGATTTAGATTATTACTGGATAATCACTTAATAATCATCATTTCAAAATTCAAACTAGCAACTACAACATGCTTTTTCCTTTTTTAAAATTAATTTGTAACAGAAAACTAGAATAAAGATCACAAAATGCTCTGGAACGCAGCAATTCATACCTACATAATGTCTGGTATAGCATTCTTACCAATTAAAGGAACAACTTTCCCTTAAAAAAATAAATAAAAACTACTTGAGATGCTCAACATCTGCTGCATCAGCATGTTAGTACTAAGTATATTAGTATTTTATAGACTATTAATAATGTGTACATCATCTTGGCTAAAGTGTTTTAAAGTCTTTTCACAAAGGATAAAAAATTAAGTCTTTCCTTGGTTTTCCATCATGCTAAAGTTTATAACCATACAGTGCTAGTCTCAGCCTGGATGGTGAGAAAACAGAACTGATATATTCAGTTATTACCTACCCTTGCAGATCATCACACTATGGAACCTCAGGATATTTTCAGCAAGTTAAAGACCACTGAAATCATATTTTCATTTCATATTTTCCTCTACCTGTTTCTAAGCACACAACATACTTGATATAAGACATGTTTAATGTTCATCAAGCAGTGATGTTGTGAACTACACAACAAGAGAAGGCAGATTTTACTATGGTAAAGTCTGTGTAAGAGACTAGTCATATTAATTACATTGTTATTAAACTAATATAACAGTCTAAGTAACAGCATCTGAAACTGATTGGCTACTTAGCATGAATTTCCTACCAAAAATACAGAAGTGTATGCTTTTGAACTGTTGACTTTGCAACTCAGACATACAAGAACCTGGAAGCCGCCCACTTTTTTTTTAGCACTTTATCCACTGAGGAAAAACTAATGAAGCACTATCATCCAGAACTGCTTTATCCAGTATCACATGTAACTTAGAATAATACAAGGCAAGAAATATCTGTGCAAAAAGTATGAATAAGTGAATTTAGGACCCAGTTTAGCACTTGCTCTCTTCATATTAGACAGAACTCTTATACATGAATATTACCAACTGCTGCTGAAAGGGGAGTTTGAATTTCATATTATTTCAACAGTCTTTGGTCCAACAAGTATGTCTAGACACTCCTATGAACTCCAAATGTAAAAAGAACTCCAAATGTAAAAAGAAAGAGGGTTTACATGGCCAATAAAATCCAAAGTGCCAGAAAGACAGTGCCAGTCTACACGGGAAAGAAAATTTTGGGAATCAGTAATAGCAACTCCACTGAAAAGAGCCCCAAATTGCTTAAGATTCCAAGCATGTTCTTCTCCAGAGCTGTCAAAGCTCTCTTGAGCAGGAGAGTGTTAAATGAGCTGTTCAAGGAGCACATGTTGGTTGGAGTTTCAGTTTAAAGCAGCCTGAACTACCAAGTCTATACTCTTCTTTTTACAGGGTACAGTTCTCCCTGCATTGGAAGGAACTCATTCAGCAGAAAGTTACTCCGTATTTTCTCACAGTAGCCACATGCCAACCACACCATGATTCCTGTCAGTGAACCTCAAGTACTCTGAGGTTAAAAGATTTTGCGATTTGGGGAGTTATCAGTACTACACTAAACTCTTTGCAGCAAAATCAGAAGGCAACCACTACAAACCAAATGTCTGTTTTTCCTACATGCAACACATGGCACCACCACACGGATTTAAAAGCTGCTCTCAGTGAGAAAGAGTTAGCTAAAGGAGGTTTACCAAAAATACAGCCTGGTGGAGTCGTAATCTAAACGAGTGAGGAGCTGTTTTCACTCTGTTTAACTACTCAATTTTTAAATATTTAAGAGCTAGTTGAAGAGCCCTCAGAAGACATAAAATCATTCCTTTTCTAGATAAATCATTCCCATCAATCAGAGCTACTGCTCTCATGACTCAGTGTCCAATGAAAGGAAGACAGCAAATCATCTGTAAAGGTTTTACTCATCCTCTCAGCTCTTGAAACATGTTTTTAGGCTGCTATTTTGGTTTTTCAAGTCTTTGTGATTGACAAATAAGCTGAGCCACAGTTAGGTAACAGAAATCATTAATACATGAAAAGACTAACACGACTCACACACTAAGGAGAGAACCATACAGCGCTTCACATCCTCCTCCCACTTCCACACGAGCTTGGCACATCACTACAGCCCGAGCATCCTATTGCGTGGTATTTATACCATGTAAACCTTTATTAATTAACACTTGAAAAAATGCTCTGCTGAAGGCACCAGCTATCCTGCAGAAATCCAAACATCAGCAGAACGGAGAATAGGACGGTGCTTGTGCCAGAGTCTTCCCACCAGATTTATTAGTAAGTTTTTAACTCCTCAGAAGTTGAAAGAAGGGGAAAGACAACCCCAAACCATAATCTCAGTAACGACTAAAAAAACAGAGAATAAGCACAAATCTCTAGCACACACTTGGTCAGATGCAGATACTTAGTTAGCAAGTGCTCAGGAATAAGTGACAGGCACTGCCAGCCTCCCTGCCTCGCCACACAGCACACTAAACCCAAAATGTTGACAGCAAAAACTATGATGTCTGTCTATTCAAGCTTCACACAAATAAATCTTTCAGACAACAATTTCAATAGCAGCTTTTCCATCGGGACTTTTTGATTATATATCATTTAAAGACCAGCTAGGCCACTAGCACAAGACTGTTTTAGGCAGCTCTGTTTCAGCTGCTGCACATCACACCCTGCTACCCTGAATCCCTTCCAGAACAGCCACAGGATACTCCAGTTGAAAAAGCACACGATGCGAAGCTTAGCAAGTTATCATGCAAAGTAAGTCGTAAATTTCTCCACAAAATACATACTCCTAGCCAATACTGTTTGCTCTTTTTAACTCCACCAACAGTTAAGAAAAAATATCTGCAGACTTCCCTACGCTGGTGATTTCTTTCCTTATTTTGTGCATCCTAAGCAGTTCAAGCCTCTGTAGTGCTCCTGCGGGGATAGATGCACATAAATCTAAGCTTAGAGAGCTGTTATCTCCATCTTGCCTCCCGACCTGTTTTCACACTACTGCACAGACCGATACCGCTCCATAACCCAGCTGCATATCTTGTTTACCCACTTCACACCATCAAACTACAACCCACACTGTCTCCATCACACACTGCAGGGAGCGCCGAAGAAAATTTCATTTTCCCGAACCCTTCTGCAGGCAAAACGAGCACCATCCTTCCCAATCCGAAAGTGTCCGCTGCTCTCCCGCACAGCAGCAGCGGACGAGTACCAAAACTTCTAAATCCCACAAATCCCAACAGAGGGGCCACCGGGGGCATTCAGCGCTGAGGAAATGATGGGGACCAAGCCGAAACACCCCCTGAAAACGCCAACCATGAGGGGTGGAGGAAGGGCAGGCAGCCCGGAGCGGAGAAGTGGCTGCTCCCAAGGACCCGGGGGCCATGGCCTGTGGGGCATGGGGGGTGCAGTGAAAGGGGCTGGGGGAGACGGAG
>VZTZ01024001.1:0-90379 GCA_013400955.1 Drymodes brunneopygia | reverse complement strand
AAAAAAAAAAAAAAAGACAATTTGAGAACAAGTATAATGAGTTGAAACTCGATGCCCAATAATAATTTGAACACCATGAGGCTCCTGGAGAACTTTCAGCCATTATTAGAGACAGGGAGAATTTTTAGCACTGACTGCCTGGCAAAGAAGGGTAACTAAATCACACATTTTCAGCAGAGAGAGCAGGAGACTGCTGTAAAACCTATTGATGCCACTGCTTTATTAAAAAAAAGAGGTTTGAGCAGATATTCATGTGCTTAGCTACTGACTGTGTGAATTGTAGAGGAACCCTGTTTTGGCATTGCAGTTTCTGTGATGGTTCCTCTGGGATTTCCTGGACCTGAACTGTGTCAGCTGCGCTTGCTTCCAGCTCACTGAGAAACGTGGAGCTAAGGCCAGGAGCTGGTACAGAGCTCAGCCTGGGAGCTGCTGGGTACCTGCCCTGGCCAGTAGGGAAGGGTTTTCTGAAGTTCAGACCAACCCAATACACATAATTCCCAGCAAAGGCCAGAAATCCTTTGTGTAAATCTTTGTGTAAAGGCTGTTCTTTGCATGGATGGAAGTGACTGGAAGTTACAGTGAATCCTTCCCTGCATAATTTATATCCCCCTCTTCAAAACTCATCACATAATGTCTTTCACATCCAGTTCTAGCCCCTCAGCAGCATTCCTGAGGCTCATTAACTCATGTGCAGCCATTGAAGCAAGCTGGAGGATGAGATTTTAAAGCCTTCTGTTACCAAAGATGAATACAGATTTTTTTTTCCCCCCAAAATAATCAGCTGCGGACGGGTGCCAGGACTCAGATGTATGGGCTTAGGTGTATTTTGTCTGATGGAAAAACATTTCCTCTGCTTTGCAGAGGCTGCTTACATCCCTTCTGCTGCCCTTGAGTTATTTGTTACAGCTTTCTTGACACCTGGAGCGGGACAGCCTGGTCCCTTGGCCCATATCTGAAGGTGGACAGTGTTAAAAAGAGAGGTCGAGCATGGTTCAGTAGCTTTCAAAAGAGGCCTTGGGTATTTTAAGCACAACACTTCATTTAAAGTCAAAAGACTGAGTTGCAACACTCTTCAAAGAAAGCACAGTTCTTACTTTAGGACAGCTCCAGTGTCCCTGAAAGTGTTCCCGAGGAAGCGGAAGCACCTCGGATCTGCAGTGCAGAATGCTTTGCTTTCAGAGCCTGCGAAGCTGAAACGCCTCAAAGCTTAGCCTCAGCTTTGTCTACAGTTTCAACTCGTGTCACTGCTTTGAAATGCAAGATAAAATGTAGACTTAGGTCTCCTTGAACTCAAGCGACTTGAGGAAAGTACAGGCATGATGGAGCTGCATTTTGCAGGCAGGGAACTAGGATGGAGGCACGTCCCTGCCCTTTGGCTTCAGTTCAATACAGAATGCAAGAGCCTGCTATTGACCAGAGTCTCAAGGGTCAAAAATCATGGGAGTTTGGCCCTAGTTTTCCCAAGAGCAGGCTGGATGAAGTAAGATAAAAGTGTGGCATGGAGTCTTACTCGCTCCTGTTCAATCACCCGAGCTGTCACAAGTTCGGCTGCCTCATTATCTTTGGGCCCTCAGCTGAATTTTGATGACCTGTGTGGGAAGTGTTTAAAGCTCCCACTACAGACTCCTGACTGCTCCAGACAAGACTGCAGAGTCTTGGTTGCACCAGAAACATTTAAAGTCAAATCAACCATCGTAAAACTTAATAAAGCCACTGGAAAAAATTCCGCTGTGGTCTCCAGTAGCAGCACTGCAGGTGTACTGTCTTGAGAACTATAAATGCTTATTTGTGTTTTATCTCTTCACTACTTGATTTTTAAAAGGCGTAGCAGACTTTTAAATATTCCCTGGAGAATTTTGGGAGTCCTGTAGTGTTAAGATATATGCAGCCTGGGGTAGAGTACTCTGAAAGCTGAGATAAACTATTGCAGCCATGTTTCTATGTCTCAGCCTGAAAAACAGGTTAGAAATATCATTCCTTGTACAGCTGACAAGCACATGTGCACAGCTGCTGGAGCTACGCATGCCAAACAGACCTGGAATTGCTGCTGCCTTGCAGAACATGAAATCTGGATGGTGAATAGTTATCTAACATTAAATACTTGGCAGAAGCCTCAAAAGCTAATTTCATCTTTATGCTTTGTTCTTTAAGGGAAACAGGTTTAATTGGCAGCTAATATTTTTTTAGAAGTATCATACTCCAGAGAATATAAACATTACTGGTTTTTAGGAAGGTATAAATCCTGTGGGTGCAGGCCAGGGTCAGTTGGAATTAATAGAGGTAAAATCTCAAGCAAAAGGGCTTCAGGATGCTGGTTTTCAATGCCAAGATAAATTGCATGTATCAATAGCTTTCCTTCATGGCTCTCACATCCAAATAAACTTGTGAGTTCAGTTAAGAATGTACTCCAAGGATGTACCAGTTCTGCTTATAAACTTGGTTATCTGATGCCATTCTGAATAACTCACATGGATGGAAAAAATTGATTTCATGGCCCCAGACCCCACCTTTGGGGGACAGGGGTCAAAGTTCTACCTGGGCTGGGTGCACATAAAGATCAGTGACCTCTCTCTGTAGGTTACAGTGGCATTGAGTTCTGCACTCTGGGAGTAAACTGGCTGTTTCAAGCAGAGGGGAGGATCCAATCTTTTCTCTGGGGTTGCAGCTGGGGTCCCTTGGATTTTGCAGTTCTCACGGCAGCCTGTTCTTTTTTAGGTTTTTATGAAGCAGAAAGCATCATGTGGTAACTCTGCATCTTAAATTTTGTGAAAACAATGCCAAGAGGAAGCAAACCTCTAAGTGAAAATGGGGAAACAGCTGGGAAGGACTAAGTGAAGTAACTCCATCACCAAAACAGCATTACAACATTGCAAAGAAATACAGGGAAGTGAAGAGTCACTTCCCAGAAAAATTTCCCTCAGAAACAGTCAATTCATTTACTATGGAAAGAGTGAGTGTTCTTAGACTGACTTGGAGCTTCCCTTATTGCAGCAACCAAAACTAACATGTAGTAAAGTTGTTGGTTCGTCTAAATAATCCACATAGAAACCTTCCAAAGGGATTTCAGATATTTCTGGGAAGTGTTCAGAGCAAAACAGACATGAAAGTTATTCCCTGAATTGGTCAGTTTGGGGCTTGTAAGGACAAACCATGGCACACGTGAACTTGCAGCATTGCAATGGTTATGATCCTGCACTGCACACCACATGGGTCATCTGGCACACGAATGCCCTGGGAAAGGAGTCTGGCCTGTTGTGGCCACTGGCACAGAGCAAGCATTTGCTGTTGGAAGAGGAGTTGTCTTCTTTTACTGGATGACACCGGGGTTCTTTCCATGTAAAAAGGGCAAACACTGTAAAGTGTTCCAAAATGTCAGGAGAGCCAAATTTGAGATGTCTGTCAGATAGGAATGCATCTGTCTTGTTGCTGAACTGTGCTGAACCTGCTAAAAGTGCTCTAACCTTCCCACAGCTAGCCCAAAGTACCTGTGGAACAGTGACAGAAACAGGGCATTGCTCCAAAAAATCATCCCGGCATGGCCAAGGTGTGCTCTGCAAAGAATTTAACATAAAAGAAGGTGCCAAACAGGTACAAGGTGGGGAATAGTTCACTATGCACGTGGTTGAACAGAACTTTTTGCCCCAAAGAGCTTAAATCTCCAAGAAGAGGTCATTTGGCATCTGAAGTTAACAGAGTTACTGTGGAAGTTTGTGACTGATGCTGGCATAAAAGTAATGGTCCACTTTTAGTCCTGTTTCTGTCCATGATGCAATAAGATGTAACAGAATTATGAGTTTGTCACAGATCTCAGGCTTTATTAATCATCTGAGCATCTCTAATAACTTGGCCATCATGGATATGATAGAAGAGCAGCTTTTGTGTCATGCCAGCCTCTTTCCATCATTTTAACCTGCTGTTAGTGGCAGTGGATACAACCAGTCCCAATGTCTATCATCAGGCTGCCTTCTGAAGAGACCTAGGGTGATATTCACCATTTCTCTGCTCAAAATAAACCATAAATATATGTTAAAAGTTGACTGGGTCAGTTCGAACTGAGCTAATGATGAACTCTTACAAGCTAATCGTTTTCTCTGTGAATTAGACTTTAGACTTCAACTCTCTCAGCTGAAAGAAAGAAAACATCCCAGTATTTCATGAGCTCTTGCTCTAGGACAAATAGTTTCTCATCTCATGCAAACTGCTTGCAGGTTGTACAATATCCTTGCAAAGATAAAAAAGGGAAATAAAATAACTGGAGAAGCTCTTTGAGAGTTTCACATTCTTAGGTGCTTTTTTAAGGATAGATTTTTCTTGCAAGAAAGCCTGTTGGGAGAACACAATTTTTAGCCTGAAAGCAATCAATCTGGAGACTGCTGAAACTTTGCCAGAGAGTTTTCTGTAAACACACTTAAACTTAGTCAGTGAAGGTTCTTGCTGGTTTTAACCAGGTGTCACATGTCATCTGCTTAGCACTGGCATCCTCACTGCTTCAGCCCAGTTGCACATTTTCTGCAAAGCAACTGAAGAAGCCCCAATTTTTTTTGCTAGAAATTACAAGGTTCAGTTGGTTCATGTGGGCACTAGGCTGAGGAAATATGAACCTACAATATTAATGATCAATCTGTCAGTGTGGTTGCCTCCTGTGTTTACCTGCTCTTAATTTTCAGGTGCAATGAGCTCTCTTCAGACTCTTTAGCATTCTGAAATGAGCTGGTGGGTAGTTCTGTGGAAACATGAGTTCTGTCACGAGCAAACCCAAAAAGGGAATTGGACAGAGTATTATGCTGCTTTTCATAAGTCAATAGTCCATACTCATTTGAATATTGCATGTCTATCTAATGGCAGGAGTGGAAAGAGCTCAGAAGGATAAGCAAAGCTGGAGACCTGCTTCTATTTTTGTTGTTTCAAGCAGAGATTTCTTAGGTAAGTTACTAAATACCAAAAACTGTATGTAAGCTGAAGCTGGTTGTGCCTGGGGGTGCCGTGATGTGAGTCTTTCTAGTCCTTAGCTAGACAACTTCTTTTGGCCACATCACACTGGGCTGTCAGACTGAACTCATCTTTTCTGTGATCTGGCTGCGTGGTTAGTGCTGCAGAGAAATCCTGCTGAGCGCTTCTAAGGGGTTATAACACAATGACTATTTCTCAGTCATAGTGTTGAACTGGGTGCTGATTAACTTGGGTTGGTCAAGGGAATGGATAGCCATGCCTGTTTAAAACCTCACAACATGCAGCTTGCCATCACTGATTAGGAGGGTGTATTAATTTGCTGGAAACAGAACTCTAACCACATCCAGAGAGAAAAGCATGCATTCTATAAAAAGTATACACTCAGACTCCAGCACTCTGCTAAACTAATTCTGTCTGATGAAGCACACAGTGACATTTGACTGACCTTGTCAGCTGGAGGGGTGAATGGATAAAAGAAATGAGCTTTCAGTCTCTGGCTGAACATATTTAATATGCTGGGTAGGAGGTCAGTATGACTCATCCTTTCCGTTTGCTGCATGGCCTGGGATTTGCAGAGAAAAATCTGTGCTTCTGTCGAATCCCTGCAGAGACGTTAATGCTTCGTGGTACTTGAATCCTCCACAGGTGCCTTTTCCAAACTGATACCTAGGTTCTGTAAAGCTGTTACCTCTCTAAATGTGACTTAGTGTCACTATTGGAGCCAGGATTCATCGCCTCATACCACAAGGCCAGGAGCTGACTGCATTCCTTAGCATGCTGTGGGCCATTGCAGCTCCAGAGGGCACCAGTCTGGATCCTGCCATCCAGATCACAGAGCTGCTTCTAGAAAGTTCTCCCCTAGCTTGCTCCTTATCTAAGTAACACTGTGCTGAAGATGGAAAATGCCATGTGGCTTCTGTGCTGAACCAAACCCTGCATGTCACTGCTTGGCTTGAAGAAGGCAGCAGGCTCAGCACTGCTCTGGTGCTGCCCAGGTAACAGCAAACTCTGAGAAGCAGCAGCACTCAGCCCTTCCTGCCTCACTGAAAGGTGCCTCAGTTTAATAACCTGCTTCTAAAAACAGGTCCCTGAGGAAACAGTGCACTGTACATGAAGATCTCCACAGGAGTTTAATTAGGTGCTATCCTTTGAGAAATGCACTTATTTTTTCTCGAGACTTATAGAACCGGGCCTCTGGTTCCTAATTATCTTGTTCTTTTGACTGGGACAACTAAATAATTACGATCCAGGCTGTGTGAATGAATCCAGTGATGTTCTTAAAGGCAATCAGCCACCCATTGCTCTGAAAAAAGTGTGATAATGTAATAACCAAGCCTTGCGAGAGAGAAATGGGAATATAAAATGTAAAATGTTTGCACAAATTTGCCTGTGAATTGAGCAGCTCTACCTTGCAAGATGATTGAGGTCTTCCATGTTCCAGCTGAAGCTGTAAGTGATTTCTAAATGAGCATGACATCCAGTGAGCAGAAACCTAATCACTATTTGATAGATACAGTTGCACGTCCCTGTCACTGCACTGTCTCCTGTATGCAGCCCGGACCGAGCCTCTGAGCCCTCAGTGCAGCCTCTCAGCAGACTTAACTGCACTCCTGTGATGTTCGAAGCCTCATTATGCTCACAGCTATGAAAGCTGAACCCCCAAAGTGAGAAAGAGGGCAGTAATAAAGTACAATTTATCCAAGACCTTGGCCATTATCAGCTCGCATAGAACTGCTAAATGTGAGAGAAGGAGACAGAGGATTTACCGTATGCGAAGGGATAATCTTTGCCTTTTTTTTTCTTTTTGTCCCAGCTGTCTAGACAGCTAGACAAATGCCAGGTTCATTTCTCAAGACCCTGACTGCAAGATATTTTAACGTTTCATCCTTTACCTTGAGTGCAATCTGCCCAGATTGTCTGCTAGTTATTGATTGTATAGCCAACAGACTTGGAGGCTTTTCAATCCCTTGAAAAAAAAAGTTAAAAGTACCACTGTCCATGATGATAGTGAGTTTGGTGTGTTTCTAAGTTGATGAATGAAATATAAAGGTGGTTGAGTTTGAGAAAATAGTATTGGAGCAATGAAACACTTGAACGGATTAGTGTGAATGCCAGCTGTAAGCCCAGATCTCCTTGTACTGATAGACGAGCTCTCGGACTTGAAGAAAAAACAGAAGGGGAGTTCAGAAAAATTGTAAGGCTCGGCTTTACTTGCTGCTCATCCTACACTGGAAATGAGAGTACGGAGAAATGGGAATACCCTCATAGCTGTGCAGCTCTCTTTATCACCCTTCTCCCCCCGCTCTGTTCTGCTGTTGATGTCAATCTTCACCAATCTGGTGCATGAAGAAGTGGTTTTTAGGTGTGAGAGCAAACACCAGACTTCCCCAATATGTTTCTCTGTGCTGTGTGTCTGTTGCAGTTTTGCTCAGGGCTTCATTTCTGTTTCTGACAGACTCTACCAAGCCCTGACTGGAGTTGTAGTACTTGAAATTCAAAAGGTGGCTGCTGGGGAAAGCCTTTCTGGGACAGAAACAGTGTAATTCACACTGTTCTGCTCAAAAAGAATTGTGTTTGGACTGAGCACTGGCATTTGGCACAATATGATGGAGCAGGAGGCAATGGCACTGCAGACATATGATGGATAACAAGCTTGTGGTTCAGAGCAGTTGCTCACATCAGACCTCTAGAAATTCATAGTGTGTGATTTAACACTTGCTATGAAGCAGAATCTCAAAAAGCTGTTCACAAAGAGGGGAGGAAAGCTGATCGTGGTCTGTAGTGATGGCTCTCACAGAGAACTTGCTGCCCAGCCTTTCAGAAGTAGCCATCTGCCACACTGAGGGAGCACAGTGGAGCTGCATCCTGATCCCCAATGTGAGGCATGGCCTGCAGGGCAGCCACGAAAACCTGGCTGTGACATTCCTTTGATGTAGCCAGGATTGTTACCCCTACTGAGTCCACTAAGCAAAATTTAAACGTGCTCTGCCAGGAGTTTGTTGTGCCCAGCCTTGTGGTGTCACAGCTGAAACTTCTTCATGGCCTGCTGCAGGAAAGGTCATGGATTCATCAGAGAAATGTTTGGGGGGGAAGGGACCTTAAAGATCATCTTGTTCCAACTCCCTGCCATGGGTAGGGATGCTCCCAGCTTTACTCAGTGCTCATACTACACTGGAAATGAGAGTATGGAGAAATGGGAATACCCTCATAGCTGTTGTGTTCCCTGGAAGAGGTGATGTAGTGCAGCTGTGCTTTTTCATCGGGAGAGACCTTTTTTGGCTGGGGGAACCCCAGAAATTAATTTCTAAATAATCAGTGCAAGTAGAATTCTGCCCTGGCTTCAGCGGGAGCCAGGAATTTATTCCTTTAAGTGAAGGAATGTTTGTTGTTGGGAGTCATGAAACAGCTTTATCTTCTGTAAAGGTCATGGAGAGGAGTAAGCAGGGAGCCTGATCTACTGTATGGGAATGCTGTGGTGGTGCTCAGTGTGGCTTAAACCTGGCTGGCAGGCTTGTCTTAACCAGAACTTGTTTCTTTCCCCTTTTAAGACAGATCAGCAAGTAAAACTACTGAGACTGTATTCAAACACTCTAAACTTTCTGAGAAATGATCCTGTTTCAAGAGCACATCTGTTATCCACATTGATGAGCCTGTCTTTCCAACTGCAGTTGCCTTTTTATTCTGAATATTGGCAATACCTACTTCTAACAAACTTAGTTGGGAGTGGGCCTGCCAGCTTCAGTCTAGCTGTGCACCAAAACAGCCACTCTAAGCAGTCAGTTATGTAGCCACAACTTCACTCAGAAACTTTTGAACACAGTCAGAATACACCTTTTGAATGAAACATGCTGAGTCTTGGTGGACTGAAACACAAAACTGTGTCTTTTTGGTCCATTTTCCCCTGAAATCCTGCATGCTGTCTTTTTAATTGTCTGGGAATCAGTGACTCCACTGTGAATGAGACCGTCACAGCTGACAGCCCTGCCTGTGAAATCTCTTTCCTGCTCTTCAGTGATTTCCCACAACCATATGGTTGTCATGAGGATTTAACCTCTATTCTCAGAGAGGCTTTCACTTCCACGAGCAGCAGAGAAGCCACCCCACACTTTCGCAGCAAATACAACTGGCACGGATTTGTAACACCATGAGAAAAGATGCACATTCATTTCTGAGAAATCCAGTGACTGAAAGGATAGAGCATGAGGAAGAAGAAAGCTGAAACAAGCCCCTGGAATAACCAGGGAGATTCTTGTCTGTGGTAAATGATGGAAACTACCCCATAATTTTGGTAATGAAGGTCTGAACGTAGGAAGTGAAGTGCATCATAGTTCCCTGGGTCAGTTGCTGCTTAGTTTCTTGTGGCTGCATCTCGTTTTCAAAAGGCGGTACCGTAACGCTGCTCTGGGCTCTGTAGCTATCCTAGCAGAGGCTTGAGGCAGAGATAAGTCACTTAATATTTTTATCTCATCAGGCATATGTTTGTTATGAGACCCTCATATAAGGGTTATGAGAGAGCCCTTCTTCCAAATTTGAATTATCCCACCTTGACTGATGAGTTTAAAACTGATGTGGGGAAGGGAAGTGCCATCATGCCAAAGCTCAATGAATTTTACAAGTTGTCTCAGCCTGTATTTTCATTTAGTCTTTCACACCAATTCCCCTTAATATTCTTCTTTGCATGCAGGTTTTCAGGTCAGGCTCAGACTGTCAGCATCATGTGCTGCTTGTACATGAATATTTTCATAGTGGTAGCTGTGTTGGCAGCAGGAGGCTTCTAAGAATACATCTCATAGTAGGTGTGTTGTACCTTTAATGTCTCCTCAGAGCTCTGTCTACAGGGGACTGAACTTTAACCAGCAGCTACTCCCCCTAAGCTGGTATTGCTTAGGGAAAACAACACTAATTTGTTTTTCTGTATAATAAGGTTTACTCACTGCTTGATGTCATTGAGCTCCACAAACTTCTGAGCATGCTAGATTCAAATGCATGAAGCAAAATAATATAAATGTGCTGTTGAAATTTGAATGAAAGAATAAGCAAACCAGCCTGGAAAAGGAATTCTCTCAAAGGCACAAGGCATTTTGTGCTGATTCCATTAAGGATTTTATGAGTTTAGCTATGGTTAAAGCATAATGCTTTTAGAGGGAGCAGCAGCATGATGGATGATGATTTTTAGAAGTGAAATAGCAGTACTGCTCTTCAGCTGTGCTGAGAGCTGCTTCCCAGATCTTCTCCTGAGGCTTAATTAAAAGGAATATACTGTCCATCTCCATATGGAAATACTGGCATTCTAGAAACATCTGCTTGCTTTGATCTTAGCGATTGGTGCTTAAAAAAGCAGATGGACCCAGGTGCTATATTTTTATGCAATATGACTGATTCTCATAAATACTGCTGCTTTCTGATAATTCCTGACTGCTAAAACCCTGGCCCTGGGGAGCTGCAGGAGGTGCAGCCTTGGTGTACAGGTCTGCAAAGACAACATACCCAAAATAAATTGTTCAGTGTCATCCATCATCGCAAAGAAATTCCTCTGCCCACTCCTTCCTGCTGCTTTCTGCATGGGAAATGATCCTGTGAGCTTGTGGGATGTTGCTGTTAGCTCCTCATGGCAACGCTGAATTTTCCCCCTCCCCTCATGCTCCTGCTACGGTACAACCATAAACACATACCATCATACCATAGCACCAAGCAAAATAACAGAACTGTGGCCAAGGTGGAAATTTCCCTCCAGGGTGAAGATGCTGCTGGCTTTGTCTTGGGAAGGAGGATGTGATCTTTGCCACCCTCTTCCCTTGATCCTCAGGACTACCAAGTCATGGAAGTGGTGCCAAGATGCATCTGCATACAGATCTTTCTTGAGAAGAGTAAAACTTGGGAGTTTCAGAATCCTAGAATGATTTGGGTTGGGGGAGACTTAAATCCCATCTTGTTTCCACCCCCTGCCATTGGCAGGGGCACCTTCCACTAGCCCAGGTTGCTCCAAGCCCTGTCCAACCTGGCCTTGGACAAAGAATGGGGAAGACTTCCAAAGAATGGGGAACCTTCAAGAAGGCCCAAGAGTGAGCTGGAAAGGTGCATGCATGTTAAAATTAAGGGAGCAACAAGCAGGAGAAGTAAGTGAGGGAGAAAATATGATTTAATACAGAGGAAAGCATCCAGAGCAGGACATGTGAGGACTGGGGGAGGCAGCTTCGTGCAAAAGAACTTCAGCCCTGGCTAGGACATGGGCAGGATGTTTCTTTCTTTCCTGCTGTCCTGCTGTGGCTGTGCAGACTGCAAACTTCCTATGCCAGCACCTGACAAGTCTGTTCCATGACTTTCACATAACCAAGGAGTTTGAGCACTCTGTGGCCTTAGAGTAATGAAGGTAAGTAAGCTGATAAAGCTAAGGGTAGATGGGATGGAATAGAAATGAAATTTAAAAAACAGGCTTTAACTTTTAACTTTGACTGAAATGTATTTGAAGGACAAGATTAGCATCAGTACGAGTGTGGTATCTCCTTAGTGAGTAAAGCTTTCACTTGAGTGCAAGAAAGCCACAACTTTTTGTATCCTTTCTGTAGTAACTGTTAAATGTATAGCTGGCACATATGTGTGTTAGTGATGCATCAAGGCCGGCTCATCAACAAATTAGTGACTATTTCTGTTGCTGGAAAGGCTGCTCATTTTTATAATATGTCTGTTGTTACATTCTGCTAATCAGTATAAACAACTTGTTTTCTAATTTTCTGCTATTTGGGATGATTATGCTTCTGCAAATTTAGTCTTAGCTTCCTATTCCAATTTCAACCCCATGGAGCTGGAGCAGTTTTGCCTTGGGAACAGAACTAGAATTTTTCTGAGCTCAGTGCTGAGCATTCACTAAAGACTTCCCCTGTATTCCTGACTGTGATATTTGGAGTGTAAAAGAACAATCATATCTGCTCACATCTTTTCAGCTGCGTCTTGTGTAACCACTGAATTGAATCTTGTGATAGTTTAAGTGCTTGATTTATCATAGTCAGCCCTTGAGATTTCTAATAAAGTTGCACAATATCAGGCTGCTGTACAGAGCCTGGCATCTGCAGTTATATGACAGCATCTTTTTTCCTGCAGGAAAGGTGGTTGAGGTGACGTCTGAAATGTGACCTGAGGCAACACTGCTGGCTGAAAAGGAGTAGCTGATTTTTGGTTATTCTGGGAGGCTGAGCATATGGTGCAGCACAAGGCCAAACAGGTCTCTGCCTGTGCTTTGCCAGCCTGTCTCTTGGTGTTCCCTGCAGTCTTCTCTCCCACCTTGGCAGGCAGAAGTTCTGCATTCCTCTTTCCAGCTAATTATATACAGTGTTAAGGCATTGCTTTTCCCCATGAAATGGGCTTCAGTAAACATGCTCAGAAGTCATAACCCAGTGGCCATGGGGGCAGCCTAAAGCCTGCATTAAATGGGTGGATGCCTTTCATTTCACTGCACTTTGCTGAACCTGTTACTGTATTTTTAATGACATGATCAACTGTGCTGTCCGAATTGTCTCCACAAGTGCTTACACTGGTCTCTGCTCCACTGATTCCTCTCTGTCACATGGCTGTTGGAGCTCAAAGATGAAGGAAGCATTTGCTCTAGACTGAAATGAATTTGCTCTTAAAAAGCAAGGACTACTGATTTGAGCCTTGATTTGAGCCAAGACCCTTCACCAGAAGCCGTTTGCTAAAGAAACTTTTATGCTTCCTTGGCATTGGCAGTAGCTGGAAGGTTGGGTCTGGCTGACAAGGAATTTATTCTGTTGCAATTCTGTGAGACTGAAGCACAACACAAGAGCATTAGACAAATCCTGTGAAATCAAGAACATGGGAAAATCGAAGAAAAGAGGAAATACAGTAGTGTAGCAGTGGATTCACAATTAACTTGATAAGATTTTCAGGCACTGGGTTAATACCATGTGGTGGAGAGTTGATACTTCCAGTGGTGAGCTCAACCACTTAACTGTGTTTATGTGGATTATGCTGATGCTGGGTATTCTGCACAAGGCAGAATCTCAGATCTCCAGGCAAATATACACTCTGGCATGATTTTTTTTTCCACAGCTGCAATATTTTTAATCTCCAGTGCAAATGGCTTGCTCAGTTTTCTAATAGTTCAAACATACTGTAATTTGGTTTGGGGACCATGTTCCTTAAATTACAGGACCATGCCTGTTGCATTAGCACAGGAAGCTCAGGGTTACAAGTGGTTTCTCAGAAGCAGAGACACTGTCAGCTCAGCTCTGAGGATATACAGCTCATGAGGTGTGGATCCAGCTGAAGCCAACACAAAATTGTGCAGCTTCTTTCAGATTGTTGTGCTACTGATTGATTAAAAACCAAGAAGAAAACAAGAGCAGATCAAGCCAGAGGGGGCTGACAGTACCAGCATCACTGGTTCCACTCCAATTACAAAAATTTAGGTATCAGGAGTGACTTATGCAAAGGATTTGGGCAAGAGCTTGCCATGACTTTCATGGTTCATCCTACTGGGGTGTAATGCAGTGTGTCTGAGACTAGCAACATCCTATTAGCAATGCATACAAGAAATTAATTATTCGAGCTTGTTATGGTGAGCCTTACATTGGTTGCAGCTCAGTTTTGTCAAAAAGGACTTTATAATTCCTTGGTGGAAAGTAGATGTTTTAATAACTGCAGATTGTATAAAAATTTGCTCTGTTGATAATGCCTCACTCACCTTGTGCTGCATTACTCATGTTCTGCTTTTGTCCTTGACAAGAGCAGCAGGGCATGGTCCTGTTAAATAATACCTCCATCCTGAGCAAAAGATTATGGGATCCTCATGGCAGAAAAATATAGAAGGAATCCAAACTATCTCAGCAGGCTGTTGCCATCTAAAACTGAGACCAAACTTTAGAACCATAGGATCAGAGAATGGTTTGGGTTGGAAGGGACCTTAAAGCCCATCCAATTCCAAGCATCTATCATGGGCAGGGACACTTTCCACTAGACCAGGCTGCTCCCAGCCTCATCCAGCCTGACCTTGAATTTTTCATTCTTTCAAATAATTTCCTTGCATTTCAGCTGCGTAGTTTTGGACTCGGAAGGAATTAAAATACATCTAACCAAAGAGCTTTGTTCATTTTCCTTCTTATCTGCTTCAGCAGGGCAGTCTGATTAGTTTCCTGTAGTGGTTGGTTATGTTTCTTTCACACTTCAAAATATCCCTCCTTGCAAAGTTTCCTTCCCTCTCACACTGGATAAGCCAAATGGGCACTTCTGTCCTTCAGAATGTGCCAGTCTGTGAACCCCTCAGGTCATGCATGGACAGACTCAGTCACCAGCACAGTGCCCCATAAAATGTGCCAGTCTGAGCTCTCAGAGAAATGAGGCATAATCTGCTTTAGTAGCTCTTCTCTGGACCTTTAGTTCCAGTGAGGTTAAACCTGAAATGGGTTCAGTCCCTCTTAAAATCAGAGAAGGCTTTTAAATAGATGTAAATTAGTCCCCTTGCAGAGCTGAGAAGTGATCTCTTAGCTTCTCTCCCTTCCGAACCAGAGTGGTAAATTGAAAAGCCATGAAAAATAGGTTTTGTAGTCATAGCTGATACTTTGGGGGTTGCGATGATGCCCCAAGCACTGGGGTAGCAATTCCAGCAGCTGACTCTAGAGAGGAATTCTGAGTTTGCATTGGATTCTGCTGGAGACAGACTGTGGTTAGCTTGGAGCTACAGTGTCTACAATAGCACTAATTAGCATTCAAGGTGAAAAATCATTACTTCTAAAACGCAGCTTTTATTCTCTGATACTTCTGGTATCAGCTGTCATGTAATGTGAACCTTGGGAGAAATGCTTTGTAAGTAAGAATTCCACTTTAGCTTGTCAGGCAGACTTGCACCACTGAACTTACTGAACACATTTAGAGTCAAGAATCTCTTGTTTCACTGATTCCTGCAGCAAGTATTTGGAATAATTTGCCAGTATACACAGGGCAGTAAAAAACTCCAGCTAGAAATCTTCTGGCATTATTACATCAGACACATCTGAGTTAACCACAGCCCATATGATCTCTATCCTGGGAAGAAACAGAGGTGCCTAACTAAAAGGGTGAAATTCCTTAGAAATTCCCTTAGGTAGGAACATTGGGATGGTTAAATCAAGAGAGAAATAGTTCCATAGGACATGGGCAGGTGGAGATTACAAAGACCATCAGGATAGGAAAAAGAAACAAGATCTTCCTAAAGAGAGCAATGAAAGCGTCAAAGAGGTTTCTGACAGAGGCTGTGAAATTTCCATCCTTGGAGATGCTCAGAACTCAAACCAGGTAAAGTCCTGAGCAATCTGATCAAATGTTGAAATTAGCCTGGAATTGGGCAGGGAGTGAAGGTCCTTGGCCCAGGTGGCCTCCAAAGGTCCCTCCTGCCCTACAGTCACTTGTGATTGTCCCGTGCCAAACTTCCAGGTACCTGTGGCAGATGGGGCTTCCTGAACCACATCTACAGGGCTGTATGAGGAGCCCTTCACATCTTAATTCCCTTCTATGAATTTGTCCATGGAGTTTTTTTGGAACATAAAAACTTCTGCTACCCATCACCGTGGAGCAAAATGTTCTGCAGCCTGTCTGTGCTGCCAGCTGCCACCTTCAGCTTTCATGGAAGCTTCTTGTTTCCTGGGGTGCCTTCTGCCTCCCGTGTTGTGAAACAAAGCAAATGGCACATGGGATTTTGTACATGTTCCCTATTTTTCCTACTCCATAGGGGCAGATAATGGTTTCCCCGAATCTGTCTGGTCTTCCAAAGGTTTTAAAGTTGTGTGACAAAGGTTGTGTCATGGACCAAAGTGTATTCCTTGGGTTGGTGCTCAGGAAGCCAAGCCTGGCACATCCCAGCCTTTATTTGCATGAAATTTAATAGGAGGAGTTGTTGCTTAGGCAAGAGACATGGGAATATTCATCCAGTAGCCATAAAAACTCAAAGATAATATTCTGATTCATCCCCTGTGTGGGTGAAAGGAGAAAATCAAAACACAAAAGGATGGCCTGTGCTGGCTTTGTTTTCCTGGTGCAGACAGTGCTGGAGCTGGGCATCGCATCAGCGGACCTGTTCATAAAATATTCCATAACAACCAGAGCAGCTCATGCTTAATGGAAAAACATTAAATGTTCCATTGGGAAACAATTGCCCTTTATACAAGATGCATTTCTTCTCCCTCCCTTTTGTTCAGGGAATCTGACTGGGAACAAAAAAAAGCTTGTCCCTTCAGACACCCTCTGTTCGTGCTGCTCCCTCCCCAAATCAGGATCCTAATCCCTTGTTTGGACGACATAATCAGCTACACAAATATCAGTCGAGATAGCACAGACAGATTATAGCTCCCAGCAGGACAAGGGAGGATGGGTCAAGCTTTAAATACCTCTGCCTGTATGCAACTGTTTTTCCTAAGGATAAAGCGAGAGAAATATAAACAGGAATTCTTTAGGCAGATGGCCTTTAGTAACCTCTCCATGAGGCATTGGCAGCTTGTAAATAATGAGTGGTCCAGAGAGCCAGCCCTGACTGGAAGGGCTTTCCAGACCTGGGTGTGGGAAGCCTTGTGCATGGCTGAGCGGGAAGATGTTATTATTGGGGGGGAAGAAAAGGATAAAAAAGGCTGATAATTAACAGTAGAGTGGAAGCCATTGTAGAAGATAAATTCTTTTTCAGTTTTAAACTGTCGTTGAGAGCTGACTCTTGCAGCTATTTAGTGCAGTCATGGCTAACTTGGGAAGATAGGGAATACTTCCAGGAGCCATAAGCCATAGGTTGCTTCATTTTCTCATTTGGTGTAACACAGAGATATCCTGCCCTTGGTGTGGGCCATGCTTCTGTTTCCTTGGGGAATATTGCTAAACTTGTAAGAAAAAAGAGAACTTTGACCTGTTGAGATTTAAGTATTGGGTGTAACAAGCACCTGTTTCTAATCCAGATCCAAAATAGATCCTTGAGAGTCCCTACAAATACAGCTTCTTTCCTAAAAACTTTCTCCATATATCTGCTTTGCTTGGCTGAGCTCAAAATTGAAAGATTGAAATCCTTCCCTGACACATATTTTCAATTATTGTAATTTACCAAACCAAATAAGGGATGCTCCATCTGTACAAATTGAAATCACTATTGCTGTGATGCATCAGTATGAGTAACAGCTCCAGAGAGATCCTTAAAGATTTTTCTTGGACTGTATAGGGACTGGTACATCTCAAAACTGGCTCACCTCAATTACTGTCTGTTCATGTAACAATCCAGCTGGCTACTATCCATGGATATTTATACATATATATTTATCCTATATATTTATACAATTTGGGGACAACGATTGTCTCTTTACTCTTGGGGATAAGATATTATGTGCAGAGCTGGGAAGCACAGCAAGCCACAGGGCTTGGGGCAACCTGGGTTAGTGGAAGGTGTCCCTGCCCATGAACAAGATGGGGTTTAAGGTCCCTTTCAACCCAAACCACTCTGTGACTAGGATTCTGTGATTGTTATTGGAGGAAAATTAAATTTATAAATCATGCGGAGTTAGACATCCACTTTTGCAAAGTGTTTCCACACTTAGTTGAAAAATTGTAGTGAGTAATTATGCCTATTTTCCCATAAAATCTAATAATTATAAAAGTCAGGTTTGACTGCATTGAACCTGAGTCTCTGTGAGCTGTAATTCTAAATTAGTCTTTACCTTTAGCCTGGCACAGTAAAAACTGGACACTTGGGAAGAGTTTTGTGAGAAATGGATTAGGAAATTTGTCTGGCAAAGCTTTTTTCACCTTTTACCAACACACATGTAAACTGTGCAGGCTGCATGCCCATTGTGGGGGTAAGGCTTAGTTATGATTCAGCTCAATGGAATGTAAATGAAGGCTCTTATAATGAAATGAGTGGGAACATTTTGGACTTTCATTAACTCCACACTGTAAAAAAAGAGATAATTCAAAGAGCTGCTTCTTGCTTCTGAGAGATGGTTTTCAAAAACCTGATTAGAGACGCATAGAACTGGGGCTTTTGTTGAAGCTAAACCTTCAGTGAGAAATGTCTGTAATATCCTTTTCTCCTTGGTGCCGAGCAGGATTTAAAAAGTGAAATCTTGAGCATCTGAAAGGCATAGACAAATTGAATTTAACACAGAGAGGTTGCCAATAGCTGCAGTGAGGCACTGGCTACGAGCTGAAGAGCTATTGAAACCAGTAATTTTTAGTAAAACCAGTATTCGAGTAATGACACTTTAATAACTTCAGCTAAGGGCCAAAAAGAATGGGGAATAAAAGTGGGTTGGTGTAAGTTAAGTACAAGTCAGCTGGGCTAACTAATCACCCTTGGAGCTCCGAATCACTGAGCAGGAATTTAGCCAGGAGATTTACCCAAAGCCAACAGCAGTCAAATTTTAGGGAAAAACCCCATCTTTAGAAGCTGAAACAATCAGCTCTTTTCCATCCCCAATTGCTCTTGAACTGCAGGTTGTGTACTGAGCAGGTGGAATAATGCAAACAAAACAGAAGCTCATGTGAGGAGTGGTTGTGCAGTCCAAATCAAATTACAGCACCTCCAAACTCACAGAGTTTACTTCAGACACATTATTTGAAAGGAGCACCAGAAAACATTAGGATAATCGTGTGTGTTCTACCATCAATTGGCTGCTGGTGAGCGGAGGATATCAAAGAAATATCAATATAATTGTAGATGGCACGAAGAGGCACATGAGCGCGAGGTAATTTTGTGAGCCTATCCACACTAATATTGAAAATTAGCTGTTCCTACAGTAGATTGTTTGCACAGACCTTTTTGTGCTTTCCAGGAGGAGGACAAGCTGGTTGAATTCAAAGATGACAGGGCAAGTTAGAGGCTGGAGGAGAAGCTGTGGCCCATTGCAGAGACCCATCTGCTGAGGTACCTGGCCTGCACGCAAGTGCTGCAAGCCTGGGCAGTGGCATGAGAGTGCAAACAATGGCAGGAGTTTGAAATTAAATTAAAATTGGAAATTAAATGAGTAGATAGACCTCTGCAAAGCAAAGTGAGAGTGCAGTTTGCTGTTGTGCTCACACACAGTGACAGGCAAGCATGGGCAGCACTCAACACCTACAATCCTAAAATAACTTGCCTATATGAAAGGAAAAGGTCTTACAGGAAGCAGAGGCCTGGTAGTCCCTGAGTTTGAGTTCACTGCAGGCATGAGCCATTAGATAAAGCTGAAGAATCCTCTCTTGGCTTCATGAAAGTGTGGAAAAATAATTATGCTCTCTCCTTGGTGAGTAATAGCTCAACAAAGCAGCAGCTTGGAGCATGCTGCTCGCTCTCCTCCTGCAGCAGTCCAGGATACTCCTGGTTGTCAGCCTTGGGACTGGCAGGTGCTTTTACATCCCAGGAATTCAGGTCTGTTACAGCACGTGTCCTGTTTAATTGGAGTGAGGATGCCTGAAAATCAGCCTGATATCTGAAAGTTTGTCCTTATCTTTAGGTGCCTGATCAAACTGAAGTGATCAAGCACTGCAGCACTGGCCTTTCTGGGCTAAAATTTAGAAGCCAGAATTGGAGCTGGCTGGGAAAAGCTCAGCTGACTAGGAACAGAGTCTGGGACAAGACAGAGTTGAGGTTGTTTCCCCGAGCTGAGAAAATGGCCAAGCCACAGCTGCTGGTCTTGTCTGGAGCAGACAGCTGTAGAAAACATTTTGCTGCGCAGCAAAAGGGCAAATATTAGGATGCCATGAGACTCATGTACAGTTTGGTTTGCATAGCTGAACTCCTGCCCTCCCTTTGTACCAGGATTATTCTTAGGGGATGAAGCAAGAGTAGGATCTGGGGCTTGGAGCAACCTGGGATAGTGGAAGGTCTCCCTGCCCATGGCAGGGGGATGAGATGGGCTTTAAGGTCCTTTCCCAAACCATTCCGGGGTTCTGTGATTCTATGAATTTGCCCTGCTGTCAATCAGCCATGAAGCTCCTGATTTAATAGTTCAGTGATAAAGAGCTCATTAATATTGTACCAGAATCCCTGTGTGGAGGCAGTTGCCAAACACCTACATGGCAACAGGAGCAGCAGGGTTGGCTCTCAGTGCCAGCCTGCAGTAAGTGAATTAAAGAAATAAGCAGGAACAAAAAACACTGCTCTGTGGCTTTGAACAGTGGTTAGCCAGCCAGGTGAAAAGAAATTGGCCTGCTCTGCTTTTAGTTTGCAACATAAGAAAATAAATCTTAGGCTCTTGTGGGTTGTGCCTGTGTAATGAAATTAAAAGGATTTAAGCTAAACTCTTGCTCAAGGGAGCTTCACTGCATGGTTGGAAGAGAACATCTGCAACTGAGAGACTATTTGGATGCAAATAATGCTGCAATTCACAAGTGCCTTTTCAGAGGTCCAATGTTGATGTGCAGCCCTGATGCTGGGTAGCCACATGGAAACAAAAATATCTCCATGTAGGATCTGCCACTCCAGTGATCCCGATTGGTCAGTGCTCATCCTCCTCATCAGGGCAGTGCTGGGAAATGGATCTGGGCAGGCAGAAAGGACAGGAATTGAGTATAAATCCATGATTCTCATTACCTCAGAACTCATAGAATACAATCATAGGCCCTTCAAATACATTTTTTTCCTTCACAGATTAGCAAAATGTTAAAACTTAAGAAGAATATGAAAGTCTAGACTTGTTCATGACATAGCATCTGTTCCGTGTCATATTTTTCTTTTCTATTTTATTTCTTTGGCACTGGAATAAGGTCTTCATATTCCAAACTACCCCAATGTTTTCTTCCTGTGGATTTCTGAGAGTAGCCGGATCTGGGGGTTAAACAATTGCAGCTTTTGAAAGGAGAATGGGTCGGGAGCACCAGTGTCATGATGCACAGCCGGAAAAGAATGTCTGCGGCAAAAAAGATCTGTTAATGAATTCTGAGTATTTATAGCTCCGTGAGCTTTCCTGCAGAGTTCATCTCCATGGGAAGTTATTAGCTCAAAAGTGAGCTTAGTCACAAGCTGCTTATAAGGAATATTTTTATTTATAATATTCTCATTTCGGTGACTGGTGCTTCCATGACATGGTTATTTACTCATTGAGGTGTCTGGTGCTGCTCAGGTCAAAATTTATAACTGCAGACATCACTGTCTTAATGGGGAGAGAGCTCTGCAGCCAGGACAGGCAAAGGAACACCTGCACTGTGAGGCTGGCATGGCAAAGGAGAAAGAGAAGGGTTGAAACCCTATTGCTCACCCAGTAACCCCTTTTACAGTGAGCAGCAAACCAGGGCAAATGGAGCAGAATATGGGGAATGCATTGGAACTGATGCTGTACATACTATTTTATCATCCATTTCCTACTCTGTCTGATGGGTGGTTTTGGAAGCCAATCTGCCTTCAGCAGCACAGGGTGAACAGGGAGTACATATGTCAGCACAGGAGAACAGCTTGGAGCATGAACTGATATTAAGGCCACTCATGCATGAGGTAATTTGTTCTATAATAGCAGCAGAAAGGCTGCTTATGCATCAGTGAGATGCAGCAGCCTGGGAGCCATCGGGGAACTAAAGTAGCACTGTGCACTGGAAATGCTAATAAACATGAACTTATGCCCAGATGGATTTTATTTGGTTTATGGCCATGCAGAGCCTCCCTGCTTCCCACCACTGCCATGGGGCTGGGACGTGAATCTTCAGGCTGCTGTGGCAAGGATCTCTCTGCAGAAAGTTGTGTGAGAAGAAGCTGGAATCCTTTCCTGGAGTCGGAGCTCTTGGTGTGGATGTGGCTGCGTTGCTGCAGCTGGAATGCTCCCATGCAGCCCTGAGTGGCAGCTGCAGCTCAGATGATGTGATGGTTTCTGCTGTTCTGAGGTTGATTCCCCTTCAGGGAATGGCAGAGTGGGAGAGAGGAGATACAAATGACAAATGGAGATACAAGTGACAGATGAGCAAAAGGAAGGATCATGCCTGGGCAGCATTTGTGAATAAGCAAAACTTGACTCTTTATCTGAATTCTGATTTTAGCACCCTGCTTTATGTGTATATGTATGTCGGCCTCCTGCAGGCTGCTTTTAGGTTTCTCAGCGAGGTTTAACTTTGAGAAAGGCCTCAAGATCAAGCACTGCCTCTCTGACATGCTGCCCTTCTAGAGCAGCTTTCAGTGCCAGTATATGAAAAAGTTGAGCTTTCATTTTGAGTAATATTAATTGTTGTTTCATTGAATGGAACAAGTTATTTGGTCTTTCCACAAGGTGCAACATCACCATTTGTTACTTGATGGTCCCAGGAGGTCATGGCCAAGAGGGTTTCAAACCAGATTGACTTTAAATGTACTGGTACCCTCAGGTACAAAACCTCTTCTACCTGAAACTGAAGTGAAGAAACACACTGAACTTAGAAGGTTCAAGATATCCTTGCATCATTCAATATTGCCAAAATAAGGGTGATTTACTGTGCATCCTTTTCCCTCTCAAACAGGGAGCCATAAATGCTGACTCAATTCACAGAGTTTATCACTCAGTGCTTAGGCTGCCTGAGCAGCTGCAGAATCATTGAAAACTCCAATACCAGACTTCCATCAAATCCAGCTCCCAGCAGCCTCTCTCTACTGTGGTTAAAGCCATTAGTTGAGTTCCTTTACCAAAAACTCTCTAACATTCCTCATTTATTGTCACTGGGTGTTACTAATGGTTGCTCAGGGCCCTTGAGGGTGTATTTTCCCTTTATTAAATATGTTAAACAGCATTTAAGAAACCTTTTGGGAAGCTGAGGTTGGCTTGACTTCTTGGTTGATGAGGCAGCACCATGATTCATGAAACCACAGCAGTTCAGCTAAACCCTGCCCCTACAGTGCCTGAGTTTTATGCCAGCAAACCTCTCAAAATGTGGTCCAGGAACCTGAGATATCTCCATTTGCAATGGGATTCACTAGAATGCTGACCAAAGTCTGAAACCCCAGATCTCTGGGCTGTAAAGCATCCATTTTTCAACAGATTTATTTTGGTTTTGATGCAGACTGAAGACTGTGTGCTACCTTCAGTGTGAGCATGAACAGAGAGGGAGAGCTGGAGCTGCAGATGCTTTTACAGCTATTGATCAGCCTGAGAAATAAAACTCTAAAGCTTCATTTATCTACTTAATATCACTCCCAATGATTCTTCTTTCTCTCAAGACCAGAGGAAACTTGCTACCAGGTGTTCTCAAATATCTCCAGCTCCTAAATGCAGGGAGATGGCTGTCAGCCCCCAAAAAGCACGCTTTGCCAGCCCTGATAATGAAAAGCTCCAAAGAAAACAAAGCAGTGAAAGAATTTTTAATGCTGCTATAAATCACTTTGAAATGAAGCATGTCAATGTGGAAAACCAAACTGATGCAAACAGCACTCAGGAACTGGCAGTATTTCATGGTTTTTTACACTCATCCCACACAGAACTGGCTTTATTTCTTTTGCACAGGCAGGTTTTTACCCATCATCCTTGCTGGTGTCCCATGTTGACATCAGCAGGAGCCTTCATCAAATACATTTGTCTTTATAGTGATACTTTTTATAGAATTGGGCTGCTTGCCACTCAAGGAAATTGTTGTTTCAGAGGAGTTCAAGTGGTTCCTCAGTATAATTCATTCCCAGAGAAGATTAGGAAAAGCTTAAATCTGGCAGCATGACTACTTTGCCTGGAAGAAGCAGGGAGTATTTCTTACTCAATCTGACAGAAGAAAACTAAGACTCATTTGGGTTTTAATGAAAAACAGAGTGTGGCTAAATATAAATCTGTACTTCAGCTGTCTTCTGCAGGGGAGAAACATCTACGTGTAACTTCCAGAGTTACCATTATTTGCCCTGAGAAGTTCAAGCTTTGAGGGGATGTGGATGTACAGCACGTGCCAAGATTTGTCCTGTCAGAGCTCCCAGGGCTTCATGCAAAGCAGGAGGAGTTGTGCAAAGCAGGAGGAGTCAGGGCACAAATGTCAAGTGCTCCTCTCTTGCCTGCTGTTACTTGTCAGCAGAGGAATATCAATGTGGCTGAAGGCAACTGCTCAGTTATCAGTCAATCTGAGGGAGCAGGCTTGTAGTGACAGCTGATGGTTTGTAACCAGTACCCAGCAGGGGTGAAAAATATGGTGATAAAAGCCTGGTAGCTTAGGTAACTTGTTGGCTTTACATGATACTGAGTCATGTTTGATATTACAGACAATCCTGTCCCTCCAGGAATCCTAGAATGCCAGAATGGTTTGTGCAGGAAGTGACCTTAAAGCCCATCTCATTCCACTCCTGCCATGGACAGGGACACCTTCCACTATCCCAAGGTGCTCCAAGCCCTAACCTGGCCTTGGACACTTCCAGGGATCCAGGGGCAGCCACAGCTTCTCTGGGCACCCTGTGCCAGGGCCTCCCCATCCTCACAAGGAACAATTCCTTCCCAATATCCCATCTAACCCTGCCCTCTGGCAGTGTGAAGCCATTCCCCCTTGTCCTGTCACTCCAGACCCTGATGAAAAGTCTCCCACCATCTTTCTTGCAGGCTCCCTTCAGGCACTGGAAAGCCACAGTTAGGTCACCCTGAAGCTTCTCTTCTCCAGGTTGAATATTCCCAATTCTCTCAGCCTTTCCCCATGGAACTGCCCCATCCCTCTGGTCATCCTGCTGCCTCCTCTGGACTTTCCAGCAGCTCCAGCTCCTTCCTGTGCTGGGCCTCAGGGCTGGAGGCAGCTCTGCAGGTGGGGTCTTATCTGAGCTCCTTATCTGAGGGCAGAATCCCCCCCTCCCCTGCTGCCCATGCTGCTTTTGATGCTTCTTTTTGATTCTTCTCTACAATTCCACATTTGTATGTGCTTTTGCTCCTTTTTGGAGTTGGAAGTGGAAGTTTAGTCAGATGTTTGTCCCTTTTTTCCTGCAGAAGTTGTTCAGCTTTTAAATGCTATGGAAGAAGATGGTGTGGGCTGCAATAGAGCACTGCCTGAAGCCTGCCTCAGTATTCTGAGGGAGAGAAGTAATTGTTTGCATTGCTGACAATGCAGCTGGGCTCTCCAGAAGCCAAAGTAGCACTGCAGGTGATAAGGGCAATCTAATTGGCTCTTAACTATTTGTAGGCTGTAAGAAAACAGTATGGAAAGAATTTTTTCTGCTAGAAGGGGAAGGAGACAGGGTTCCAATCTAAGCTTGCACAGAAGTTACAGTGGGTAAAGAATATGAATAAAAACTCATTAATGGGTGCCAATAAAACCAGTCACTAACTAAAGTCTCCTTGTTTGATTCCAGCCAAATCATCAGAGCCAAGACCCTTCCTCTGCTTCTGTGGCAGAGGTTGCTGGTTGTAGCCAGTGGGAGTTTTGCAGCACATTTTCTGGAACATATGAGCTGATGTAATAAGTTAACTCTGCTTGGACTTAGCAGAGTCAGCCTTTAGTGTCCCTGTGTAAGCCTGGCTGTGCAGCTTTGCCCCATCTGGCTGAGCTCGTGGGGTTCCTTGAAAAAAATGGGAAACTTGTAACTAAATGGAATGCAAACCCTTTTCCTTGCTCTGAACAGGACTTCCCATGTGCTCCTGGCTAAGGATTAGCACTTCCTCCACTCTCAACTCAATATTTCAACTTTTAGTTGCAGATTGGTAGTCTGAGGGAAGGTCAGAGTGGTAAACTTCATTCTCCAGAGGGAGAATTAGACATGCAAATGTCATTTTGGTGAATAGAATAAGAGTTTTAAGTAAGTGTTTCTCAATTATCAGCAATAAGCTTTGAAGTGCAAAGCTGAATAACTAAGGCTTCTGTACTCAAGGGTCTCTAAGTGATCTGCAGCTGGAAAATGTAACAAGAATCAGTTTTCCAACATGACAGAACCACACTGTTCTGCTCATATGATGATTCATGACCACCACCTCTCTGTGTGGGCTTGTCCTTGTTTTTTCCTTGCTTTTCCACAGCAGTTTCCATTTCTTTTCTCTGGAAAGACCTCTCTGTGGACTGGTATGTGCATCCCACTGGTGGAGAGTGCTTAAACATCTGCACTTGGGGGCTGAGACACAGCTCCCAGTGCCCTATCACAGCACAGAGCCAAATCTGTGCCTGACCTAAGAGTGAAGTCAGCCCTTTGGCTCTGGGAATCAGTTCAGCACTGGACCAGGCCTTATTCAAGCTTTGATTGCTTCACTGTTCAAAAAAAAAAAAAAAAGGGGGAAAGTGCACTAAAATGGGCTGAAATGTAACTCCAAACAGTTGAGCTATTTAGCTGGAGTTCTCAGTACACTACAAACTTCATAATAACTTTCATAACTCTTGTTTTGTCCCTTCCCTTCACAGAGATGAAATGCACTGATTTACATTTGCTCTTTTTTTGTCGTTAAGAGAAAAGAATCAAGGACTTTGTAGGCAGTGCAGGAAAACAGTTAGTTATTTTACTTTTTTTCTTTTTGTACTCCTAAATGCTATGAGTTAATGAATATTTAAATGGAATCAATTCAGCATTAGCTTGGGAATAATTTGCATAAGCTTCAGCATTCTCACTTGTGCAAGTGACACTGATGCCATGTGGGACAAAGCTTGCCAAAGGTTGGGACATGGTGTGCAGTGTGACTGCCTGTGGCTGGCGAGCTTCCAGCCTCCCAGGCATTGCTGGCTTCAGCCAGGGGGACACGAAGCCTGGAGAGAAGGAGGCTCAGGAGAGACCTTGTGGCTCTGCACAACTCCCTGACAGGAGGGGGCAGCCAGGGGAGTCAGGCTCTGCTCCCAGGGAACAGGGACAGGAGGAGAGGGAACGGCCTCAAGTTGTGTTCAGGTTGGACATCAAAAGAAATTTCTTCACAGAAAGCGTGGTCATGCCTTGGAAGGGGCTGCCCTGGCAGTGTCAAAGTCCCCACCCCTGGAGGTGTCCAAGGAAGGCCTGGATGGGGCACTCACTGCTCTGGGCTGCTGACTAGGTTGGCATTGGTCACAGGTTGGACTCAGTGATCTTGGAGGTCTTTTCCAACCTAAACAATTCTGTGATTCCATAAAGTATGAGAAAATTAAAATTATTGTCCCAAACTTGAAGTAGTTTGAGCTGGTGGCCTGGGAAGATGAAAAAGCCTTTTATTGTCAATTCAGATAGTATAAAAGTACCTGTAAAAACAGATGGGAGGCAAGGTTGCCCAGAGAAGCTGTGGCTGTCCAGTCCCTGCAAGTGTTCCAGGCCAGGTTGGACAGGGCTTGGAGCAACCTGGGATCCCATCCTATCTCAGTGGAAGGTGTCCCTGCCCATGGCAGGGAGTGGAAAGAGATGAGCTTCAAGGTCCCTCACAACCCAAACCATTCTGTGATTCTCTGATTCTGCAGTGACGCATCAGACTGTCGTGTTCTGCCCTGCAGGAAGGCTCTCCATGCACACACAGTGCTGCTGGCTGCTGCTGCATCACTCAAGGGGTTTGGTTACAGCCCAGGCTCTCTGGATGGGCTTCAGAGAAGCTGCTGAGCCATGAACAGTTCAGGTTAGGGTGGCCCTACTCATCCAGTTCCTGGTCCCAGTGTTCAGCTATTTTTATCTTCTTACCCGTCTGTGCACAATGTGTGGCTTTCTAGGCGTGCTTGTGTAACCTGCTCTGGTGATGCACTTCCTCAGTCGAATGTATGAAGTGCCTGAGTCTTTACAGCTCTCACTGCTGGCACAAATAACAGCCCAGCAGCTGTTCAGCTGTTTGACCTGCCTGGCAATGAGAAGGATAAATAAAGAAAATGCAAAAAACTGCAAAAGCTGAAACCTGCTTGCCAATACTTCATACTCACTGCAGGAGGATGAGGGTGAAGAAGACAGCACTTCCCTGGGTACCTTTTGCACTTTAAAGTGCAAGAAATGGTGAAGTACAGCTTTCCAATGTGAGTCTGTGTATCCTAGGAATGTGTGTAAGGGATTGCCTGTGTGGATTTCCAGTGAAAATTCTTCTAAGGACTAAAGTCCCGCAGTACTGTATGGTGCAGTGTGCAGAGAGAAAGGTTTTTGCCAAGAACAAAACAGGGAACAGAAGGATAAATTTGTTGTCCTTGTTCTCAGGACTGGCAAGCCAGGACCTCAAACATGGCCCAGGAACAGGAGGTGCAAGGGTGAAGCCACTAGAAAAATGGAATGGATGGTAAATGAAGGGAAGACACCAAAACAAGACTAAGCCAAGTGCTCAGGTTGGACTGCAAACTTTTCAGTAGGTTTTTGCTTCAGTCTCTTCAGGAAGGACTTGAACTGCGAGGAATTAATGACTGAAAACTGCTAGAAAGGGCACACTGGGATTTTGGTGTCTGGGAAGAGGGAGGAAAGAAAAGGCAGTTGCTAGTAGTGAGGTGGGATAACTTGTACTGCAGTGAACAGATCAGTTCTAAAGGGTAGCCTTTCCTTTTTGAACAATAATTGATTATTTTCACCGTATATCAGTTACTTATTGATAAACAGAGGTTTATTTCAATGAGGAGGGACTGGAACATGTCCCCTCACTGCTTGCCCTCCCCAGCTCCAGGCTGATAAAAGCACACAAATAAGCCACTTGACTTGCAAAAGGATCTAGAAAAATCAGTTCAGACTTGCATGGAGAAGACACTGATAGTCTGGAAGGCAGCAGAGAGCTGAGGTGTAGCTGGAGGAGCAGTGCAGGCAGTCTCATCTGTATGAGGATGGGGACAGGGCCCCAAGCAGCACAGACAGATTTCCTGGAACATGGACTTCCGTTCTATTTAAATTGTTAAATGCAGATTTCTGTGCTTCACTGCCAAGAGACCTGAGTTTTGTGAACAGGAGGACAGGACTATCAAGCAGCTTGAGAGACAGAGGTTAAAAGGCAGGTCAGCCCAGGTCATGGATAAAATCTGAAGACAAACTGAGATTCAGCGGAGTAGAGTTGGAGAAGGAAGAATGACCAACAGGAAATGAAGCTCCAACAATAAACCTTATCCTGAAAAATGCCAGATTGTTTTGCATTCCAGTAGGAATATCTGTCTTGGTTCTCAGGGTAGGACACTGCTTGGTGGGATAGTAAAGAAAACAAGAAGTTCTCTGGGGAAAATGTGCCGTGCCAGATATCCAGACACTGGGTGAAGTGCTGAAGGAGGAGAGGGAGAGAACTGCTTGTCATTCCCAGCACTCCCTTGAGCCCAGGCTTTACTTCCTCCAGCTCTTGATGCAGCAGGCTTTGCACCCCATGGTTTCCTTGGACTGATGTTGTTGTAAAGCAGACTTTTTTTGGAGAATAATAATTGTGTGTAATAGTTACAGCTCATTGAATTTGAACAGTCTCATCAGCTGGAGCGTGAAGCCCTTTAAACCACACATTTCCTTGTAAAAACTCGGTTTAGAAATGGCCTCATTGCCTCTTTTCCAGTAGGAAAAACACAGAATTCAGCAGTAATGGTTTGTAGCACAGTAGTTTGGGTTTGGATGTTGCCTGTCTCAGTGCAGGATACATTCACTAAGTACTAAGGCAGAAATATCTTAATCATAGCCATTGGTGCTCTTTCCATTTTCAGGATTAGGTTTTTTATCATTTAGTGTTGGATTAAGGACCAAGTCAGCATGTGAAGATGTTTGAGTCAAGTTAATAATAATTAGGAACAAAAATATGCATTTATGCCTGTGCTAGGAGATCTAACTTGGAGTTCATTTGAAACAATGTGAGAAATGGAGACGGAGGAAAAAAGGGAGATGGAACAATGGTCCATTGCCCATTTGTTTGTTGTCAGCAACATAACTTGAGGAAATATGAGCTTTCAGGCTGACAAATGATTTAATTCTCCAGGCTTGAGGAAGAAAACTGTTTGTTTATTTTGCCAGCTATATATCTAATATCCAGATATTAGAACTATAAACCATCATGTGACAGTAGTCTTGCAGAAATTTGAGTAATTTCTTTTTGTTTGTCACTCTTCCCTGGTGACTGTACAGCCCTTGCAGCTGCAGAGGACCATTGGGAGGATTAAGTCATGGTTTGCCAGCCTTTGACACGAACTAAAATATATGCCAAGGCTTTTGCGACTGAGTCTTATGGGATATCATGCCAGGACATGCCAAAGAAGCTCTAGGAAGATGGAAACACTTGCGGATTTATTAAGAAATCTGAGGAATGTGGAGTATTTCACTTCAATAAATGTCAATCTCTAGCTTCCGGCTCACTACTGCTGGGACAATTTCCTCTTACTTGAACAGAGGTCTGGAAGGATAAAAACCAAAGCTAGAGAATGTTGGCTATCAGCCTCTGCCATGAAATGGAGGAAAATCACATATTGACCTTCTTTTCTTTCCCATAATTCCATCCTCTTTGAGATACTGACACAGGAGTAGAAATCCTGGTTAGAGGTACAAAATAAAGGTGCCTTTCAGCACCCAAAGTTCACCCTGGATAACAAGGCAACACATACTGCCACAGGGAGAGCAGCAAAAGAGACACAGAAAAGGACCAAAATCTGCAAAAAAGAAAAAGGATCATCATCAGCACTTCTAGCAGAATTGTTGGGGCCAGATTGGGAGTACTGTGTTCAATTCTAATCTCCACAGTTCAGCAAAGACAAAGAGCTACTAGAGAAGATCCAGCAGAGGCTACAAAGATGGTGAGGGGTCTGGAGCACCTCTCTGATGTAGAATAACTGTGAGCTGGGCCTGTTTAGTCTGGAGAAGAGAAGACTGAGAGTGGATCTCATCAACGCGTACAAATCTCTCCAAGGTGGGTGCCAAGAGGGTGGTGCCAGACTCTTTTCAGTGGTGCCCAGTGGCAGGACGAGAAGCAATGGCCATAAACTAAACCACCAGAAGTTCCACCTCAACATGAGGAAGAAATTATGTACACTGAGTGTGGCAGAGCCCTGGAACAGCTGCCCAGGGAGGGCGTGGAGTCTCCCTCTCTGGAGGCATTCCAAACCCACCTGGATGCACTCCTGTGTTACCTGCTCTAGGTGAGCCAGGGGGTTGGACTGGATGATTTCCAGAGGAATTCTGTGATTCTGTGAAAATGGTTGCAGGAGAGGCAGAAGGTGTGGAGGGAAGGAGAGAGACACATGGGTGGCACTGAAGCATCTGATAAGCTGAATTCCTTCCCCATTTTCAGCCACAATGACAAGAATTTTGTCCTGAAATAGCTGTGCCAACCAAACAGATATTTCCCTAGGTCAGCATGTCCTTTCCCAGTTTCTCACTGCAAAGCTGTCTGTATTTGTCATCCATGGCCAGAATTAAATGATAGAGTCATAAAATATCCTGAGTTTGAAGGGATCCACAAGGATCATCCAACTCCTGAGTCTGCTCTGGCCTCTCTGACAAAGCCAAGCACCTCCATTATGCCCACCTGATTGGTGACTGGTGACCAGTAACCATCGCATGTGGAAGCAGCTACCCAAACAGGAATGTTTGGGGTTTTGGCCTTCCCTGCAATCAAGAGGAATTTGCAGCTCTGTGGCCAAACACTACGCAGACAGTGAAGGACATTTTAATACCAAATCCACGAACAAATCAATTTACTGAAGTAAAGCTACTTAGGGGGCCCATCTGGTAACTGCTAATTTACAGACTGGGCCATCTGCCACTATCACAAGCTGGGAAGACTGGAAAAGTTACCCAACACAGCCAACAGTTTGGCTTTGTTTTCTTTTATTCCCCCCCAACCCCCCCAAAGCTGTGTTTTGTTTCTAACTAACTGACAGCAACACAGTGGTTTCTGTTCTGAAATCCAGATTTTTCAAACCTTGGATAATCTCGTGCTGCTGCTGTGACTCAGCAGTTGTCCCTGGGTATGTTTATGCAGTGTTGAAGCTGCTGACAACAGGATGGTTTGGGAAGCTGGATTTCTACCCAGTGCCTGCACATTTTAGTTTGGTGTGACAGGATGTGTGGAAAATTTATTTTAAATGTACGTTTTTGAAGCTTTACTCCTCTGGAGTTGCAAAATGCCTTCAGGTCCAATGGAAACAAATTGATCATAGAATCATGGAATGGTTTGGGCTGGAAGTGACCTTAAAGATGATTTAGTTCCAACCCATGATATGTGTGACATGGAGAGCAAATCCAATCAGAGCTGCAGGTTTGTTCTGAGCTTGAGTTGGTTTGGACCATTTTTGACCATGCATGGGGAAATTCTTTACACTTTACCCTGCTTGAGTGAGACAGTGGTTGGTTTTGTTCTAGGTCTGTGTGACTGGGGCACAATATTCTGTTTGAAGATGATGTGTGAAGCTGAGCTAAATGGGTGGAGCTGTGTCAGGGCAGGTTCAGACGTGGTGTTAGTTCTTTCCCCAGATGATGTTCTGGCCATTGGCGGTTGTGGTCCCAAGCATGTCAGAGCCCAAGGATCATTTGGACAACACTCTCAGGCACAGGGTGGGATTATGGGGTGTCTTGTACAGGGCCAGAAATTGAATTCAATGATCCTTGTGGGCCCCCTCCAACTCAGGCTATTCTGTGGTTCAGTGACTCAACGATAAATACCTTCCCACAGCAGAAAGTTCCAACCAGGCAAAGCCTTAGACAGAAGGCAGTTTTCCTTTGAGAATTTTGCCCTTCAAAAAGGGTTGGGATTTAATCCATGTTTTTTTCTGTGCTAACTGGATAATGTTTTAGGCACCTGAGCAGTGGAAGTGGTGGTGTATAGGATTTATGTATTCTTCAACAGATGGGGAAAACTGAATCAGCGCAACAGACCCAACCCTGACCTTCTGAAGGTTTGACCCTGAGAACTCCTTTGGGCTTCCCTGGATTAAGATGGCAGATCATCCTAAAAGGGGGAAAATTCAGCAGCAACAGAGCTTTTTATTGTCAAGGCAAAACCCCAAAGCCTTTCCTTACTTCATGAGACTAATGGTATTCTGCCCACTGGAACACAGACTTTCTACCGGAAGTTTGGAGCTGGAGTTCCTTTTCCATCTGAGCATGCTTTTCCCCACTTAGTGTGATTGAATGTGTTATCCTTAGGGGACACATTAATTGAATTCTCTATCAGCCTCTGCTTTAAGAACAAGGAGGGCCCAGAGGACAGATTACCAACAGGGGTCCTGTGGCTGAGGTGATTAAAAATTATTTGGCTGTGGAAGAGAGAATGTTGTTGTTCTCCATTGTGTTTCTCAGCAAAGAGATAACACTGAGACTGACTTCAGGGTGACAGGTCATACATGTTTAATTTGATCAGCTATAAAAAGGAACTTGCAGTAGGGCTGCTCATTGGGAATTTAATAAATAAAAGTTAATATCATAACTCAGTGTAATCCCAGGGATAGCTCTTCATGTGCTCTTCTTGCAGTCCAAACTATCAAAAACTTAAGGTAGGCGGTTGTTGTCAAGAGCAGAGTAGGTCTGAAAGGCAGAATTCTCTTTTTATATGATGGAATTTGAGCAATGATCAGGTTTGTGCTCACAAAGTTCCTACATCAACAAATCATAGAATCACAGAATATCTTGAGCTGGAAGGAACCCACAAGGATCATGGAGCCCAGCTCCTGGCCCTGCACAGACACCCCAACAATCCCCCCCTGTGCATCCCTGAGAGCATTGTTCAAATGCTCCTTGGGCTCTGCCAGCCTGGGGCCGTGCCCATTCCCTGGGGAGCCTGGGCAGTGCCCAGCACCCTCTGGGGGAAGAGCCTTTCCCTGATATCCAGCCTGACCCTCCCCTGACACAGCTCCAGCCATTCCCTGGGTCCAAGACTGCTGCTAGGCTGCCCTACAGCTGTGGAGTAGAGGCTCAAACAAAATAAATAACCCACCCAAGGTTGCCCTATGTCCCCTTGCCATGGTTGTGGTTGTTGCTATGTTTCCCAATCTCCCCTTATCTCTTGGCACCTCCCTGCTAGAGCCACAGTGACTGTGATGGCTCTGTGCTACTGCAGAGATCCTTCAGGTGCAGCTGTTTGGGTGAAGGCAGCTGTGAGAGCACAGCTCTGCCCCAGCTGTGCCTCGTTCCTCACAAAGCTCTAAATGAGGCTGAAATGTCAGCGTGGGGCTGTAATTTGGGTAGGGATAAGAAGAGAAGAGGGGAAACTACAAACCCTCAAATCTAGATCTGACTTTTCAGAGTCTTGACCTGCTTCCTGTGCTACACAAGAGGCTGAAGATGGGCTTTGTGTGCCTGCTGTCCTGGGATGCTGCTGGAGGCCCTCCCCCCATCCTGGCTGCATGCCAGACTCCCTGTGACTGTGCTGCAGGGTTTTGTTAGGATCCACTGACTCTGCCAGAAGATGCTTTAATGTTTCTAGTTCTGCCTTAAATGTGCAGACAGGAAAGCAGGTACACATCCTGCTCTAAGCCTGAGTGCTGTAAGATTATGAAATGCCTGGTAGGGGTTTAGGCTGTTTTATTGAAGTCTGTGGTTTGTTTTTGCCTGCTTTCCTCAGGAATGCACTTCTGGGAGAGACTGCACCTCCTGCAGTGTTGGAACTTGAGGAAATTGGCCACCAGGAGCTGTGATTTCCTTCTCCTGTGACCCTCCAGCTCTTCCACCTCTCTGTGTGCTGTGAGTATGGCATTGCTGGAATGGTAAAACACCTGATGCAAACAACTCTTGGCTATTTAATCAGTGCACTGAGGGAAAGAGGTGGATGTAGGTGCCATAGTGGACTTCCTGTTTCTGAAAATAAGTTAAATAAGTATCCATTGCTTTGCAATTTAGAAGTGATGGTAAGAGGTGCTTCAGCCTCATTTGTGTGAATTCTGCAGCGAGAACGGACCAACATAGTCTCATTACATTTCTTGCTTTGGAGGATACTCCACACACAAACAAGGCTCCTTTGTCTTCTGAATAAGTTAATCACTGACTAATATATGTGGTTTTTCCTTTCCTTATTGGAAACTCCTCAGTAAAACTCTAGGTGTGTCTTTAAACCGTGTCTTTCAACTGTAACTTCAAAACTTTGTTTCCGTGTTTGTGGCAGGAGCAAAGCCTTGCCAGTGTAAAGTATCCTGAAAATTCTTGAGCAGAGATATCCATAAGTACAGCTGGAGCTTCTGAACTGCAGGGAGCTGTACACAATGAGGGGGGTAGAGAAAAGATTCCTGCAAGAGGTGGACTGTACCTTTAAAAACTGCCTAAGAAAACAAGTAATTTCCTCGTGCTGAGTCTAGGCCTCTCTGTTTGTTTTCGGAGAATTATTGCTGCCTGGGTGTTTTAGCTTGTAAAATAATCACATGGGAATTCAAGGGATTGGCAGTGCAATAATCCAGCAAGTTGCAATAACAAGTTGTCTTTGCCTTGGCCATCAGTGTTTTACTTTGCTGGGCCCTTTGATGCAGAGAGGAGCCAAGTGCCAGCTGGCAATGCTTGACTTTCGGGCACCTGGAATGTCCCATCAGCACTTGCCTCAGGGGCTGAGTTTAAGTTTGTCTAGCCAAGAATTCCAGGATCATGCTGAGGCCAAAAACTTGGCTGGGTTTGGGTTTCTGTGACTAGGAATGGACACCTTTGAGGCAAGAATGTGGAGTGGGGCTGTGGTATTGTCCTGCTCTTACTGCTGCCTGTAGTAGAGGTGGGCAGGAATGAGCAGGGCTCAGTTGGAGAGACAAGGTGAGAAGCTGTCAGCGTTTGTCAGATAATCTTTTCAGAAACAAATCTGTTATGACATGGCTTTTCCAGCCATCTCTTGGGGATGCCAAGCTTCTGGTTTTCAAAGGCTGTGAGCACTGAATTTTGTTTAGAGGTTAGACAGCTGGATAAAGAAATCTTTCTTGATAAAGAAAGCCATACATAGCAAAATTACTCATTTTAGGGTTGGTGTAAATTTTGACACGAAATGGTTTAACCTAATCAAGCAACACAATGTTTTAATAAAGCTGCCAAGAAAGAAGTAAGGGCTGTGGTTGTGCTCATTATTGCCCAGAATAAATCCTTCAAACTCTGCACAGAAATGGGCAGAACAGAAGACACGCTGACTCCCCTATTTCCAGGCTCAGCAACATATCGATGCTTTAAGACTGGCTGCTGCTCACTGTGTGAGGAAAGATGGTCTTTCCAGGCTTTTCCAGCAAGATGACATGGTTCTGTCCCCAAGGGGACTGTCGCAGCTCTAAAGTATTTGAGTTGGGAGTCTGTGACTTGAGGTTTAACATGTTTTTTGCTGGATAATGTGTCCTTGTTGGGGCATTCACTTGACACTTAACTCTGCTCCACCTGATGGCCACAGAATCATAGACTTCTGAAGGTTGGAAAAGACCTTTCAGATCATCAAGTCCAGCCATCAACCCAGCACCACGTTCACCACTAAACCATGTCCTCAAGTGCCATACCCACACGGTTTTTGAGCACTTCCAGGGATGGTGACTCCATCCCTGCCCTGGACAGCCTGTTCCAATGCTTCACAAACCTCAGTGTTATCTTCTGGGTGCAATTAATAATTTGGATTTATGATGCTTATGTAAGAGCTGTGAAAAGGAGTTGTCTGTGTTGTCAGGCCTTTTGCTGAGTCACACACAAGGAAAGGAGGCATCTGGCAGCAGCAAGCTCCACTTTTGTTCTGTTCCTCACAAGTAAGCTTCTGTTTACCTTGAGGTTTTCTGATGTATTATTAATCCAATTTTTGTTCTTAAACCTTTCCTAGGGAAAAAGTGGGTTTAAAGTGTGATTTAAAAGCAAATTGGTTTTATTTTTTCACTCGTCTATGAGTCAGTTGACTGCATTTTGTGACTGCATACAAAGGTCCTAATTTCAACTCCGAATAAAAGGGGATATTTTTTGTGCTGTCTCTGTTCAGCTTTAAAAAAGGAGCTTAGTGAGCTTTCCTGACTCAAGGTGTGCAGTGACCTGTGTGAGAATGCAGCTGTGGTCAAAGCTACCAGTCAGAACATCTAAGATAAGACTTATGAAATAAAACCAAACCCCCCTGGAAGTATCAGATGGTGCCCCCCTGCATTGAGGAGGCTGCAGTTAAGTCAGGTGCTGAGCGTACTTGCTGTGGCACCTGGCATAGATTCATCATTGCTTAGCTGGAGAGCTGAGCCAGCCATAGGCAGATTTTGGAAAAAAATAGGGGTGCAAAAGGATTTGTCCTTCAGATGTACCAAATCTTCACCCTTCAAACAAGGGTGTGTAAGTGGCCAGCATCTTTTCTGGACATTTAATCATGTTTTTTATGAGTTGAGCCAGAATGCAATATCATGTCTGTTGCCCCCCCACCATGTCCAAAGCTGATCCAGGTGCTGCTCAAGACAAGCTGACTGAACCATTTCTTTGGGGAGGGATTTTTGGAGCTCTGAGAAATGCACATCAAAAGCTGCAGATAATCAACATTCCCCTCCTGTGAGGAGAAGACAAACTCTATGTTATTGGCATTTCCAGTCCCAGAAAGGGCTGGGTGAGGGTTTGGGTGAGGTTTGCCAGCTGTTCCCTGATCAGATCTACAGGACTGTTTCCTGCATGAACTTGATTCCAGCCCTGGTCCTACCTCAGGTAACTGGTGGGGCAGTGTCACTCTTTGGGTTTTGCCTCATTTCCCAGACATCCTCACTTTGAACTTGTGTTGTGTAGACTGAAAGGGATCACCCAGCCCAAACCTGTTGCCACAGTGGGGTCACTGAGAGCAGCCTGTCCAGTTGGGGTCTGAATATCCACACAGCTGGAGAATTTCACAATCTCTCTGGGCAGCCTGTTCAAGTGTGTGTGACCAGTCTCATGGTCAAAAAGGCTTTTCTTGTGCTCAGATGGAATTTCATGTGTGTGTTTGTGCCCCATTCCCTCCCACCAGGTACTTGGGCACATTGATATGACCATCCCTGGGCCTTTTCTCCAGACTGAGCAGTCCCTGCTCTCTCAAACTCTCTTCACATGAAAGATGCTCCAGCCCCTTCATCCTCTTTTGGTCCTTTGCTGGATTTTCTCCTGTAAATCTGTATCTTGTACCCCAAATTTAACAACACTCCTCTAGGTGTAGCTTCCCTAGCTTTGAGTAGAGAGGCAGGATCACCTCCCTCCCCATCCTTCAGTCTCTTCAGAAAGGGAATGAAATTGTGCCTTTCATTTACAACCATGGTAATCACTAGGAATAACATAAAAAAACCCACCCCAAACCCAGTTGTGTAAAAAAGGTTATTTCCAATGCAGCGTGGATATGGTTTTAAGACTATTTTCATGCGTAGACTTCTTGTATCAGAAAGGTAAAGAGAGGAAAAAAGTAGAAACTACTGAATACATATTTTGTGAGTGGTGTGCCTTGCAGTGATGGGCTGTAGGGGAGCAAAATGCATTTATTTTATGAGAAAATAATTAGGGAAAGGGCAGCAAGGAAAGAGGAGTGCTACAGGAATGTATCGCCACCAGGAATTGCAAATTCAGACACTGGAAAGGGTGAGAATTTGTTCTGGCTAAATGAATGGATGGAAAATACTATTGTCCAAAACTGTAAACTCAAATATTGCTATCTTTAGACTTGTTATTCCTGTTTGGGTTTTTTTTTTTTCTCAGAGGGTTATTTTGGCTCTAGTGACCTGGAAGTGTGATTTTGTAGATGCTAAAGACATGGCAGTCAGACTTTCTTTGCAGTGACAGTACCACTGCTGTGAGTTTCTGTGCCTCTCTTAACAGCATCTTTACAGCACCACTTTCCTACCAGCACCTTTCAGGCTTTGCTCTGGGTAAGTTTTACTCATCCAAACAGACTAGCAAGGTCAATGGAATATTTCTTTTTCTATGCAAAGAATGGCCGCTTTGCTTGTCAAGGCTCTTGGTTCCTGCTTCCTCCTGCCATCAGTTTAACTTGTGGTCTCTGGAGCAGTGATGTAAACTGGAATTCCTCAAGGCTTTAATTTCTATCTAGCTGCTATCACAGAAGCACAGAATTCTTCCCTGTGAGGGTGATGAGGCCATCCTGAGGTCTGAGCAGGGTCACCTTGCACAGGGCTTGGAGCAGAACAGGAGGAGTGTGGTGAGAACCTGTGGGCCTTGAATTCCTCTTTCAAATATTCATTCCAGCAACTGTTTATTGGCTATTACATCCAAGTTGTGTATTTACAGATTCTGGTAGTCTTTCAGCTGGAGAGCTTTAACAGTGGAGTCCCACATCTCAGACCTGCCTTTTGAAAGCAGTGTTATATTTAGCTGTTTTTTATTACTGGCAACTTCAGCAGCTGAAATTGGACCTTGGGGCTTCAAAGCAGCTGCTTGGCTAAGGAAGCGTCGCTGAATAAAAGCTCCCTGCTCTGCTCCCCTCCCCCTGCTTTACCGCACTCCCAGCTGTGTGAGCCCAGCAGCAAGGAAGGGAAGTTGGCCTTGAAGTGAATCTAAAGAGGAAAGAGAGTGGGAAGAGGAGAGGTGGAGCCAGCCGGGGAAATGCAATAGCAGCCCGCAGCGTGGGAAGATGAGAAAGCAGCAGCAAAGGCACTGATGGTTCAGTCTCTGTGCGGGTGAGCTCCGCGGAGCAAGGGCTGAATGGATGGGAGGACCAAGGAGTTTAAAGAGTGAGCACACTCAGTGAAAAGGCAGGGATTATACTCCTCTTTCTTCCTGGAGTAACAATCAAAGGGAAAAGGTGAGGGGGACCAGGAGGAAGCGAGTGAAATCAGTGCCAAATTCCGCTTAAAATATGAGTCTTTAATAAACAAGGGTCTGTGAAAGCTGGGGGACACTTGGAAATGTCTTTGGTGTAATGCAGGAAGAAAAGAATACTAAACAGGGTTGTGAGAATCCTGTAGGCACGATACTCCTGTTTCATTATATTCTTTTTTTGGTTGTGCAACTGTGCTCTAAGCTGTCCCTGGCAATATGTGTTTTAATCCTCAGTGCAGTTCAAGTGTTACTGTATTTCATGGTATGAAAGTGACTGTCAAATACAATTTTTAAATTAATTTAACTTTTTCTAAAGGATTAACAGAAGCCTGGAGACAATAGGATGGTATTTACTTTCTACAGCACTCCTGCCTTCAGTAGAGAATAGGGTGGCTTGTAGCCAAGTCTAACATGTTCAAGTTGAATTCCACATATTCTAGGCAGCTTTTGGTAAATAAATCAGTTTTAAATGACTGAGTAAAAGTATCAGGTTTAGGTCACTTTGAACTGCTAAAAATGACTTGACTGCAATTTTGAAGGCTTGGAGGGAGTTGAAAGTATGTACAAAAGGAAACAAAACTGGGGTAAAACTTTGTTTATATCTTTTACCTACTCTGCAGCCCCAATTTGTCAGACCACTACGGGTGCAATTAGCCCCTGCAGTTGCTAATGGCCCTCACTTTTCGATCAGGGAGCATTTCTTACTCCCTTTGAACCAGAAGAAGGTGGAGCACAGAAGTGGCTGGCTCAGCTTTTCCATGGGGCTTGAAGCAGACCCTCAGTGTGGGGCCCTGTGCCCCAGCCAGCATCTCACCACAGAGACACTGCTTTTATCTGAGATTTATGAGGCTGGCAGTAGGGTTGGGGTTGAGTGGTTGTGCAAACAGGGTGGCCACTGGGACAGGACTGGTTTGTTGCTGTGCTGCAGTGCAGCCCCTCCAGTACAGCTGTATCTCCCCCTGGTTACCAAACCCACAACTATTTAGGTAGTCCTGGGTAACAGTAGTGCTTTGCTTACCCTTTCTTTCCTTTGGCAATGGTAACAGACCAGTGACTCACTAGAAAAGACACAAAACTTTCTTCCAAAGATTTTCAGAATTTAATGGGACTCTGAACTTCATTCTGCCAGCCAAGTGCTGCTAAAATGCTAAATCTTCCTTGTTGGCTCCCTTCAGATACTGGAAGGCCACAATTAGGTTACCCCAAAACCTTTTCTTATCCAGGCTGGACTATCCCAATTCTCCCAGCCTTTCCCCATAGCAGATGTGCTCCAAACTTCTGATCATCTCTATTGCCTCCTCTGGGCTCACTCCAGCAATTCCACATCATCTGCTGCTGTTCCCAGGGCTGGAGGCAGCTCTGAAGGTGGGGTCACACCTGAGTGGGGCAGAGGGGCAGAATCCCCCCTCTTCTGCTGCCCATCCTGTGGGATCAGCCCAGGGCACGGGGGGTTCAGGGCTGGGGCAGGTCCAGCTCTCACCCACCAGCACCCCCAAGTCCTTCTCTCAGGGCTGCTCCGTCTGCTCATCCCCAGCCTGGATTAATTCTGGGGATTGCCTGGTACCAAGGGCAGCACTTGGTCCTGTTAAACTTCATGAGACTCCCATGGACCCAGTGCTTGAGCTTGTCCAGGTCCCTCTGGGTGACCCCATCCTTTAGGGGTGTCACTGCCACTCCTCTGTGTGAGCTCCAAATGAGCTGATGCTGTTGCATGGTTTATCTGCAGCTTTATATTTTTCCCTTTTGGATCACCCAGATCTGTTTTCAGAGGAACTTGCTGTTTATTCTGATTTCTTTGTAGGCTCAATGAGCCCACACACTCCACTCTCTTCTTGCAGCAGGTCTACTCTGTGAGTAGAGCAACACTGTTGTAAGAGCAGCTTTTACCATGCTGCAGCTCAAGGCTTCATTTCCATATGGCTGGCTTAAAAGAGAACAGCTTTCCTTGGTCTTTCTCTTGTGGCAGAATGCCAGGCTCCCCCACCTTCCTGCTGGGGCTATGGTGCCTTGCTGAATGATGGGATAAATCCACTTCTTTTCCCCTCCTTCCTAGCTCTCTGTTCATGCAAGACCTTCTCTCTGAAAGGCACATTAGAAACCTTGAAATGCATAAGAGTATCAAAGTGTGACGCAAGAGAATAATCTACATAATCAGATTTTGGGGTTTATCTGGGCTTTTTGTATAGAAAAGGCCATGTATGACATGTTTGGTGCTGAAATCTGGGCTGTGACCTCCTCTTTCATCCCTTTTGCTGTTTATTTAGCCTGCAAAAAATGTCTCCTTTTGGCCTAACTGGTATGGAAAAAAGTATTGGAGGCCAGAGGAGAATTGGAAGTGACTCTTCAAGTTGCAAAAGCCCAAAATAAATGAGGTAGATTTTTTTAAGACAGAGTATCCATGCTAGCAAAGAGGTACCAGATGAGATATGGGGAATAATTCAGTTTGTCTGGTGAGGTTTCATCAGACAGTGGACCAGGTGAGTCTGGATTTGGACGTTATCCATTTTCAGGCCGGGCTGATTTTAAAGAAGGATTTTGGTGGATAGGGCTGTGTTGTAGGTGGACTCAGTCTGAGGGTAGGCACCTCCAAAACATGTTCTCTTTGCAGTGGTCCTGGTAGTGCTGGACTGGGCAGTGAAGTGCTGCCTCTCCTGGAGGGATCAGTGGCAATCAGGTACATTTTGTGCCCGATGATTTCAAATTTGGTGCATCCCAGTGAGTTGCAGCTGAGACTGGACTCACACTGACTTGCCCCTGAGGTCTCAGAGCAGATGGTGAGCAGGTAAAAAGGTGATTCTGAGCAGGACAGGGGTTGGCAGCCTTTGAGATTAATTGTTTTGAACAAACAACAGCATGAATGGGCACAAAATTCAGGATGCCATAATATTTTGTGCCCTATTAGATTAGGTTTGTGGTTTAATAGGTTTGTGACCTATTAGATTATGGTAATGATGAGAATAACTAGTGTTTAATAACTCACTGCCTCAGACAACCTGGGGAAGGGTAAATCCAGCGTCATCCATCTGTGTTTTGCTGGAGCTGCTCTTGGGGAGAATCCTGGAAGCTGTATCCTTTGAGGGAGCAAGGAATGAATATACAATGGCTTCTCTAGCTGAACTTGTTTGTGAGATGCTGGCTTTTCCAGGAAAGCACATATAAAAATAGCAGCCAGCCCTCTCTAGCCATGGAGCACATGTCTGTAGGCTCAGCTTTGAAGTTCACCAGTTGCTACAGCTTCTCCAAAGAGGTTAAAATGCTTCTGTAATGGAAGTGACCCGTGCACTCGGGTTCATCATTGCATTCCCCCACCTCTAGGCTGCTGCTTGGAGTCTGAGGCATTTAAATGAGTTATCTCAAATGGAGTCCTTAAATTCTTCAGTGCCTCTGATGCCAATGGGGAGAGCTCAGCTGTGCTTCCTGGGCTGGTTTTGTGTCCCCAGCCAGCAGATCTGAGCTTGAACTGTGTAAACCCCACTGTGAGCATTGCACATTCTTTCTTATTCCTTCCCCTCTCATCTGGCTTATTCCTCAAGCCCTTTTATTTGGCAGAACTTTACCAAAATGCATGGAAATGTAGCTACTTCTCACCTGTGCAAGGTCTTGCTTCAGCTAAAAAATTTGCATTTGTTGTTCAGCTCAGGAGAGCTGAATGTTTTCTTCAGCAACACAGCATGACTCCCGGTTTTGGCTGAAGTCTGTGTTAGGCCATTACAGAAATTAGGCAGCTGCCCAAAAGTCTGCCAAGGGGCAAAACCTACTTGCCATTAAAGCTTTTAACAAATGAGATTGGTAGGTAAGTCCATGACCACCTGGGCTCCTGTGCAGCAGGATTCCTGTGGACATCAAAACCCTGAACGAGTTCAGCCTCCCCTGAACTAGTCTGATGTTTTAGAAGTGACCTAATTGAAAATACAGCCAGTAATGTAATTATCATCAGGAAACAGCTCACCTTCTGTTGCTTAATTATATTTTCCTTGTATACTTAGGCTGTTTCAAAGAAGCTGCCTTGGATAGCACACAGGGTTTCCCTTTAATTACTGCTGTATGGTAATTGTCATGTAATTATGCTGTTATGAATATAATGTGTATGTATTATTGTGGGGCAGTGATTTATGGCTTGTAAGCATATTTTAAGTGTTATAGATGTTCTCCACACATCCCTTTAATGACAGGAGTCTCTCACAGCCATCCAATGTTTTAATTTCCCAGTGTTTAAGGTCTCCTGTAATAATGCTACTTCATCATCCAGCCAATACTTTGGGAATTACACTGGCTGCTTGGGGTGAAGTATTTAATGATCCTCATCATGCCTGAAAATTTTGCTAGTGCATACATAGATTGGGCAAGGGGGAATGGCTTTAAGCTGAAAGAGTAGATTTAGATGTGATATTGGGCAGGAATTGTTCCCTGTGAGGGTGGGAGGCCCTGGCACAGGGTGCCCAGAGAAGCTGTGGCTGCCCCTGGATCCCTGACAGTGTCCAAGGCCAGGCTGGACATTTGGGGCTTGGAGCAGCCTGGGATAGTGGTGGAATGAGATGGGCTTGAAGGTGCTTTCCAACCCATACCATTCCATGATTCTGTGATGCTACCTTTCTATTAATTACTTTCATAAACAGGTCATGACCCCAAAGAGGTGACAGAAAAGGTTTTGAATCCTTTACTGGAGAAAAACTCCATGAGGGGTTGTAGCACTGGAAATCTGAACACAGAGCTGATGTGGATGAAGTTATTGAGTGTGGATGAAGTTACTGAGTGTGCTGAGCACTGTACCATCCAGTTGCTTGCAGATGGAAATTTGGGAGCACAAACATTTGTGTATCATTAACCTTTGTTCACAATTTAAAGGTGCTTGTGGTGGTTTTTTTTTTTTTGCTCCAGGATATTTATTTGTAACTTATTTTGTGAATCCCTTGCTGCAATGTGCTTTGTGACAGAACTTCTGGTTTATCACAGGACTTGCATTTCTTCTTAAAGTGTTTTCAGAAGTGTTGGGCAGTGTTAAAGGGACAACAAAAACTGTGGGCTATTGTTGGTTAGTTGGCAACAGAAGAAACACGCGGGTCACAGAGCAGCAGTGGTTTCACCAGGCAGGACCGACCAAAAGCTCTGCCCTTCTTTATTTACCTATTTTTATAGGTTTCTAAGGACAGTCAAAGATTGGTGAAAGGGGTCAACACCCCTGAAGGTTTACAGGATAAAGACATGGTCAATCATCTTTCTCCACCCCAGGGAAAGGAATGAAAAACAATTCCACAAGTGCAAAACAATCCTGGTTGGTTAAGGAAAACAAGGACCATGTTTACAGAACAAGCATGGGAAACTACAGCTACAGTGTTACAACTTATGGGGCCCTGTAAAACCAGGGCGACAGGCTATGTTTAAGTGCTGGTCCATGAAACAGCAGTGAAACCCTCGCTGCCCTGGTGATAGCAGAGGAAATCAGTTCCAGAGATTCCTGGCTGGTGAAATAAACTGCAGAAGCACCTACTTGGCAAGACCCTGTACAGCCAGTACTTTATGATGGATACTTGTGAGTTGCTTGGGAAAGGCTTTCTGAGCACACTGTAGTTCCTGGAATTAACATTTTCATCCTGGTTTTCTGTGGCACATATTGTACCAATGAAAGTTGTATCAAGAGAAATAAATCTCCAGTTTTGTGCTTGTGCACAAATGCTACTTTTGTTTTATATACCCAAATTTAGCAAAATCCAAGTGACTGGACAGAGCTCAACTGCATCTGTCTGTTTGCAATGGAACCAGGCATGAGGCAATGAAGTATGACTGAACCATGCTGGCAAACGCATTTTTATCCTGAATTAAATTTGTCTGTGGGCTTTGGCTCACTGCTGTGTACAAAGGGTGAAACTGGCTGTGAAGAGGACAAAGCTCATCACAAGCACATGGAATTGCTCCGATTCGCTGCACAGTGGCTTTGCTGAGGCTGGGATTTCTGCAAATGTGCCAGAGCAGGCTTGCCATGTTTTTAGTCCCAGTTCAGGCACCAGGCAGATAATGCCATGCAAGTCCCATGCGCAGTGTCCTGGTCGCTGCACAGAGCTGTGTTTGGAGCAGGGTAGATGATAACCAGGGTCACTATTTTCTTGCCCCTTACCCTTGTCAGGCCGATACTCATTGTTTGCATCTTCTCCTCCACCCTGAATTTTGAGTTGCTGGAAATGACAGCAATGCTTAAGTAATTTTATTCTTCTAATACTTTTTTTTCCCCTCAAGGCTTGTGTGTTCCCTGGTCTGTGGGGTTCTGCCCTACTGCACACACACAGAGCTGCTCTGTTGTCATTGGCACAGCATAGCCCCTACACTTTGCTAACCCAGCATCTCTGGTAGGAGTCCTGCAGGAGACATGAACTGAGCCTTTCAGGATGCTGGGCTGCCAGAACAGCCAAGGACTTCCCCCAAGGCTGGGAGAGCAGCTGCTTTTTTATATTGAGCCAAACTCTTCTCTTGTGCAGCATGCTGCCCTCTGAGGATGAGCAGGTTAATCCCTTACAGATGTAGGAGCTATGCCCTCTTCACTGATAAGCCAGCGTACCAGCCAGCTTTCTCCACGCTGACCATCAATCAAAATATCTCATTTCTGATACCTGATCTGCTAGAGGTTCCTTTTCATCTGGCATGGAAGAACCTCTTCAGCAGGACAGAGGAGAAAACGACGTGAAAAAGCTTGATGAGGGCAGGGAGATCCCTCATCAATCAGTCATGGGCAAAACAGACATCATTTGGGGAGGTTTAATTTTATTGCTAATTAAAAATAGAGCAGCATAGTAACGAACTAGACCTAAATTTTTGCCCCCATTCAGAAACTATGGGGGAAAGGTTTATTGCCTTTCTGTTTTTTCCTTGGTAACAACCAGGACACATGAGCCTCTTCACCAATACCTGAATAGACCAATAATCTCCAAATGTTCACTCTTCCTCTACTCCTGTTTCTAAGCTGGAAATGTGAAGTGTGAAATGCTGCTAAGAAGGCTCATTTGCACTCACTGGGGTTGTATTGGCAACAATTAATTCGAGCCAGAAGTGACTTTAAAACAGCGTCTTTTAGGTGAAGAGCACTTAGAGCCTGCAGGAGCCCCTTGCACCTGTAGTTCCATGTCCTTTTCTCTGGGAAAGGATCATCTCTTCCCTATTGATCTCTTTGTGGACTGGATGTTCTGCCAGTGGTGGGATGGTCACAGACTTTTTACTGACTAGTTTTTGTGCCGTGATTGTCAGTTTGTGTAGGAGTGGCAATAACCAGCATCCACTTAACAGGAGATGATCCGAGAAGTCTTAGGGGTGGGCTCATGCTGATGGAAAAAGGGAGTTTTCACCCAGGGACAAAGCTGGTGGGAAGAGGGGGGGGGCAGAGAGCTTTTCCCAAACAATCGTTTGTCTGTTCTTTCTACAAACCGAAGGCTTCATTTCAACAGCAGCCCTCCCACAACATACTTGCTGTAAGCAGTGCCTTCAGGGAGGCTTGGGAGTGCTGCAGCGATTGCAGGGACCTGGCTGTTCTGATCAGCTGTCCTTGAACAAGGCTCCAGCCTGCAGTGCTCTTTGCTGGCATCTTCTGTTTAGTGTGAGCTCAATCTTCTGCCCTGGGAAGAAAAATAAAGAGGAGAGGAGCAAGCAAGAAACAGCTGTTGGCTTTGCAGCCCTGCTCGTTTTGATCCTTGCATCCTGCTGCTTGATTCCACCTCCTGCCTCCAATGCAAGGATCAAGCTTTCCCAAATTCACTAATACAGGCTATTTCTATAAACCTTCCTCTCACTTTGTAAATAATAATGGTGTAAACCCACGAAAATCTGCTTTTTTTTTTTTTTTTTTACCTCTACTGCTGTTAATTGCACATTGCAGTAATTTATATCAGTGTAATAGCATGTAGCTGCAGGATTGCACCTTTGTGACCTTGGGAAATCATTCCTGGATGCTTTTCCACAAGGGAGTGATGCAGTTGTATCTCCACAGTTATGTTTGACTTGATTACTTGCTTAGTGTCTAAAAGTTCTGGCAGTATTCTTTCAGGTGTTGGTGTCCAATATAAACCCCCATTCTGCTCCCAAATATCAAAATGTGCCAAATAGGTCATGTGCAGCTGAAGCAAACAATTTTTATAAGCCTTCAATGGGAATTGAGGCTGAACGCCTTTGAAAGAGTTAGAATTTATATTCCTCCCCCCTCACCTTCCTCCAGTCATTTGCAATTCACGTGGCACCCAGGTGATGAGTCTGCAAGTGTTACTCGGAAATCATTGAAACATTAAAGAAAGAGCTTGAGTACCTATTTTGCCCCAAAACACTTTCTGTTTTATGAGCTCAGAACACAAGCTGCTGATGGAGTGGATTTGAAAAGTAGGTCTCGCTCCATTCCCAGGGATTTGCTCCCTGGAGGTGAGTTGGTTTTGAAGCAGGAGGTGTGTGTGTATTTGACACTAAAATAGAGTAGTTTTGTTATTTGTTTCCTCTTGCCCTTGAAAATAATTAGTTAAAACCTTTTGGGGAAACATTAACAGTATGATTTAACTAAGCAGGGATTTTTTTCAGGCTGGCAGAAAACAAGAGGGGAAGGTGTCCCCCTCTATACAGGGCTTAGAACTAAATGGTTTATAAGGTCCCTTCCAACCCAAACCATTCTGCGATCCTATGGAGAAGTCTGGTGATAACTGTGTCAATGAGATGCCTGTGGAATAGTGATCTGAAGTTTAAAATTTGACGTTAATGCAGCTCAATTACAATTATGGAAATATTTTTTCTTTAAGTGAGAATGAAGGGATTTATTTTGAGCTTGTCTTTCCCACAAAAAGCATTACCTTTAAGCTATATATCTAGGCAAGAGATTTATAAAAATAATAAATACCCAGAATTTATGAGCTGATGTACAGAATTTGTCAGCAAAAGGAGCTGCACTTTAATCAGATGGTCCAGTAACTGCATGCTGGGCATACAGAATCCCAGAATGGTTTGGATTGGAAGGAACCTTAAAGCTCTTCTCATTCCACCCCTGCCATAGGCAGGGACACCCCTGACTATTCCAGGGTGCTCCAAGCCCTGTCCAGCCTGGCCTTGGACACTTCCAGGGATCCAGGGGCAGCCACAGCTTCTCTGGGCACCCTGTGCCAGGGCCTGCCCAGCCTCACAGGGAAGGATTTCTCCCCAATATCCCATCCATCCCTGCCCTCTGGCAGCGGGAGCCATTCCCTGTGTCCTGTCCCTCCATGCCTTGTCCCCAGTCCCTCTCCAGCTCTCCTGGAGCCCCTTTAGGCCCTGCAAGGGGCTCTGAGCTCTCCCTGGAGCCTTCTCCTCTCCAGGTGAGCACCCCCAGCTTTCCCAGCCTGTGGTGCTGGACTGGGTCCTGGATTTGAGGAGAGCCCTCCTGAAGCAGACCCACCTCACATGTGTGACTCCTTTGGCTCTGAGCAGGTGACACCACTGGTGACAAGTGCCCATAATTGCTATGAGCAGATGAATCCAGCAAGAGAAGCTATTCGATCATATTACACCCCAGCCAACTGCCAGCTCTTAGGGCTTTTGTTTGAATACCAAATCACTTCCCTTAGCTGACAGTGTGCTAACAGGCATGACCTTGGATTGGCTCAAACAAGTGGTTTGTAGAACTGGGTGTGAGCTCTTTATTTAAATGTAAGTTGCAAGTATTGACCAAACCACATCTAGTCTGCCCAGCAGTCTCATTAAGTGGATTTTAAATCAGAACCATCAGGTCAACAAAAAAGGATGAGGCTTTCACTTTTCAACAGCAGGAACAGTATTAAACTCTATCAGCTCTCCCTGTTGGGATGTAATTATCTGATTTTGTGCTGGGTTTTTTGTTTGTTTGATTTGTTTGTTTGTTTTTCAAGTCCATATGTATTGTTCAGTTGAACTTAAAGCCACTATTGTGTGAACCCTTCCCAATCCATTACTAAACATAGAGTCTGACTTCCAACTGGCTTAGGAGGATTTGGGCAGCACTGGCACAGCTCAGATTTGGAGTTCAGCACTAAAATACTTTAAGCCCTGTTTCAGATGTATTTTGAGTATGGCTCAGTACTGTATCACTTAACCTCTGCACCCAGGCAAGTATAAATCCTCCTTTTTTTAATTTTATGGGCTTGAACCGTTATAAATAATGGTGGCCAAACTGGACATTTGTTTTACATGCACTAATGCGTAAGGAAGGAGGCAGGGGAAGTGAGCTCTGAGTAGTTTGAGCTATGCCCAAACAAGAGAGAAGAGACTTTTAATTTGCTCTTAGACATGAAGGTCTTTCCCTGGCATGCATTGCACACAATCCCTCAGCCTGCAGATAAGGAGAGAGTGTTCAGTGGGACTTGGACATGTAGCTAAAGGAAAACAAAAAGGTAGAAAGAGAGGAGGAAAAAAGGGGAAACCTAAGCCCCGTTTAGCCCTACCTGGCCATCCTGTGCTCAGCAGTGATCATACCCACTGGCGTTTGTGCTTCAGCACAAGCAATAGCTGCACCTGTTGTAGCCTCTGCCAATTAATCAGTTCTAGGATTTAAGCTGGGCCCCCTTTCTGTAAATAGGGATGAACTGTCGCAACAACTTCGTCTCTTGTCCTGTAGAAAAATACATGGAGTTTAACTCCTCACTTCAGGCAGAGCACATGGATATAACAACTCTACCAAAATTTTTGTGTGTTTTGGCACTCTTTAGTAGTGTGGCTAAGCACAAATAACTGCTTTTGATGGAGTAACTCAAGTCAGAGGCATTCTGGAGGAGCTGGGGCACTGCTCTGCTGTGCTTTCCTCCATCAGGTTTAGGTTTTAGTGGCTATGGCAACCACAAAATGACAATTTGCCTCCAGTTCAAGTTTTGTCTCTTGGTCCTCCATGTAAGTGCTTTTTGAGCTCACAGCTGAAGTGCTGGGGAGCTCCCTGCCCTGCATTTGAGGAGGATTCCCATCTCCTATCAGGTGTAAAAGCTTAGCTGTTACAGCAGTTAGTGCTGCAGTGGAAGAGATTTGAGATGTTTTTGCTCTTCGCTTCTGCTCTTGGGGAGCTGTGAGGAGGGAGCCCCTGCTGCCAGCTGGATAAGCTGTTTGGCCAGTGGTGTGCATCTGGTGGTACATCTATGGGTATGTCCTCCAAAAGGCTGAGAATAAAACAAAGGACTAGAAAGAAATCCAGAGGGATGCTTGTACAGATTTGTTGTGGCTTTCCTTTGGGGTTCCTGGGATGAGCAGAGAAAAATGTAATTGGATTTTCAAGGAAGGCAGAGGATAAGAAAAGCAAAAGAGGTCTGCCTGAGAGAATCTGCTCTGATGTGACAAGGGGACAGTGGAGGCACAAAAGGGTTGGTTCTCTTTCAGGACTAAACAGCCCTGACTCAGGATTTGCAAGTTTCCTTCTAGGTGGGTGTTATGTTCTGGATCAGAAAACTTAGGCTGATCTCAGTGGAGAAGAAAACATCTTTGTCAAGTGAAGAACTTGGTGGAGTGGCTTCTGGCAATGCTTCTGACAAGCAGTAAGCACCTCGGCATAAGTGATGACTTGCTGCTCCTCAAGGTATGGACTTGATAATCTTGGGGTTCTTTTCCAGCCTTAGTGATTCAAAGATTTTGTGATACCATTCACCAAAAGCCTTGAAAAGACTGGCTGAAACAAGCAGGGACTCAGAGAAGGAAAACAAACATAATGGCAACTGTGAAGCAAACAAGGAAAGAATAAGCACAGACTGATCTGGACAAGGAATTCAGGCTGGCTCTGGGATGGGATGGGATGGTGTGTGAGCAAACAACTACCCAGAATGTGCCAGGCTCTGCTACAGCCTGATAAAGAGGGCTCTTCTTTCCAGATTGAGACACCCTCTTTGGCTGGGGATGTCCTCTGCCTCTCAGCTTTGGTGGGGTAAACAACATTGGAAGCTTGATGATAACAAGCACTCAATAGTTGGGGGCCCTTCTAGGTTGCCAATGACCTGTCAGGTACTAGAAAATGAGCACAAAGCCAATTAGCAAAGTGAAAGAGCACGTCTGTTGTACCTGGAGGGCTTGGATTTCTGAGCTGCCACATGAGTGTGCTGTGTTGTGCCCTAGGGAGGAAGCTCTCTGGATGGATGGCAGAACTGTACAGGTTTTAAACTCCCATTTCTAGAGATGCACAAAGGCACCAAAACTGGGCTTGAAAGCATCATCATCTTTGCAAGTTTGGAATGTAAAGAAGAGGTTTCAAGTTTTAACGTTTTCAAAGGAGGTGGGCAGATAGTGACAGCACAAGGGGCAGTGGTTTTGAAGTGACAGAGGACAGGGTTAGATCAGATGCTGGGAATAAATTCCTCGCTGTGAGGGTAGTGATGGTTGCCCAGAGAAGCTGTGGCTGCCCCTGGATCCCTGGGAGTGTCCAAGGCCAGGTTGGACAGGGCTTGGAGCAACCTGGGCTAGTGGAAGGTGTCCCTGCCAATGGCAGGGGCTGGAACAAGATGAGCTTTAAAGTCCCCTCCAACTCAAACCATTCTGGGATTCTACAGGCACAAGATCCCGGACACAAATCTTGACAGCTCTGAGATGCTGAGCTGTGCTGTTGTGATGGAGCACGGCTGGAAGGCCCAGGCTGCTCCCTAGCAGGAGTGCCAGCTTCCCTTAAGCTGTAATTCGCTTTTTATCTTCAGCCCTCACTCAAGTCTGTCCGTAGTACGCTTTTCTGTTGTGCAGGAATAACCTCGTTTCCTCCCTCTGAAGCCTGGCGAGTGTGCTGACAGCCCTGTGTCAGCTGCTTTGTAGCTGGGCTTTGTTAAACCCAGGCGTTAGTTACCTTCGGTTCATCTGCTTGGCTCCAGTGAAAGCCGTCAAACAGCAGGAGCCGGAGCTCTGCCCGGGATTTGTTTGCAAACGTAGACACTTAATGGAGGAAAAAGGTACGCCAGCACTTCCTAGCCTGGGGGGGAGTAGCTAAACCTGTGCCCTCGGCGCTTTGAAACCGTAATTAAGAGTTCGGGAGTGTTCAGCGGATGAAGCCTGTTATCTTGGTGGGAGAGGGGGAATGTTTTGGCTGTCATGTGAAAGATTGTGACCTAATTACCTGCTTGAACATTTGGTGTCATGCACGATGGGTGATGAATGCAGTGGCTGAAGATGCATGCTCACTTTGGGGGGTCACTGTAATTGCTCGTCCTTGGTGTCAGGGCCACACTGAAGTCCTGGAGGTCCCAATGTCTCTTCTGCAGCTTGGGAAGGAAATGAACAGCAACGCTACTGCTTGTTTCATGCATTCCTGGGCTGTGTTGCTGCTGCACCATCCCAGCAATGTGTGAGGTGACTGAAAAATATCTGTCACATGCTGTTTGTCCCTTCATCCTCTTCCCAGGAGTGAGTGAGTGAGTGCTGAGCAGTGGCCTTGCTTCAAATGTGCACAGTCTCCAATGTTGAAACCAAGGGGAACACAGAAGTGGATATTCACCCAAAGCTGCTGAGGAACAGGGACGAGCTGAGTAGTGATGCTGTTTGAAGGAGGATGGGTTTCTGATCACTTGTACCAGAATTTAATTTGGCTCAGGTTTGGTCTTGAAAAGAATGAAAGAGATTTGTCTTTACAAACAAACTGTAGGTCTAAAACTGGATACTGAGAGATGAAAGAAACAGTGGGAAGAACCATAAATTCCATAGTAATTCCACTGATTGACACAAGGAAAAGAAAAGGGCAGGAGGGTATACATTAGAAGGGAGTCTGTATTAGGCAAATTCAGGAAGTCTGCACCTCTGAAGTACCTCAGCAGATGGGGAAAGAGAGAGGAAAATGCGGGCGGGAAATCAGGATAAAAAGGAGGCTGCGTCCTCTAAAAATTTGAGAGACCCCAGGGGAATGTTCCATGGCCTCTCCCTTGATTCTAATGAAGTAACAAGTATACTTCTTGGGTATAAACCTCGGGTGATTGTGGATGAATTTTCCTGACAATCTGTAGTGCACAGGAACATTGAACCTGGTGGAGAAGGAGGGGTGTGCAGTTAAAGAGCTCTTATGATAAGATTGAGGGGTGAAGGAGTCCCATTGAAGTGGGGCTGCTCAGGGCATTCAGTGCTCATTTTTTTCTGGTTACTGATTTCCCTCAGGTGAGGAAGGAACTGTTGCTGGTCTTTGCTGTGTTTCATTCCCAAAGGGGCAGCACAGAAGCACTGACATGCAGAGGAATCCCTGCTGCAGCTGCAACAAGCTCAAAAAATCAGTGCTAGAAATCATTAGTGATTTTTTAAAAAATAATTTTGTTCTGAACTGGAATTTTTTCAGATTGTTGTACCAGTATTCATTCAGAAAGTTCAGGGACTAAATATAAAAATAATGGTGGGACCAGACCTTCTTTAAAGGATATAACAGGAAGGTAATGATGCCTGCCTTGCTGTTCTAGTATGGATGGGATGGAGTCCATTTTCTTCCCAGCAGCCTGTAGGGTGCTGGTTTGGATTTGTGACTGATGCAGTGTTGGTAAGACTGGGGGTTTTGGCTGTTGCTGAGCTGTGCTGGGGTTGAGTGAGGAACAGGGAGGGGACAAAACCAGGACACCCAACCTGAACCCACCAAAGGGGTATTCCAGGCTGTGTGAGGATTATATAGCCCAGAGAAGCTGCGGCTGCCCCATCCCTGGAGTGTTCCAGACCAGGCTGGACAGGGCTTGGAGCAACCTGGGATAGTCGAAGGTGGCCCTGCCTGTGGCAGGGTGTGGAATGAGATGAACTTTAAGGTCCCTTTCAACCCAAACCATTCTGGGATTCTGTGATGTTGTGCTTAGCATTAGGGGCTAATGGAAAACAGGAGGAAGGAGGGGATGTTCAGGTAAAACTTTTTTTCGTAGGGAACAACATGAAACCTTGAATCTAAAAATCTACATAGTTCCATATTGCTTCTTTGATCCTAGAGAAAAACAGAGGCAGAATTACCTGCTGCACATCCCTCCAGCTGTGCCAATAAACATCTTCCCGAGCCTGACCTCGGGTGCAAGCTACATTCTTCCGTGAGAATGTTTGCTGTAAACAATGTACTCGTTATCAGGGAAGTTAAAAGGAGGCTTGTTGGATACCGAAGGGAACGAGCACTTGCCAAAAGATAAACACCCAGCCGTGCTTGCTTCCCATTCCAAGGCTCCGGGAAAATCGCTGCAGCACCAAAACATCAGCTACATTGACAGGAACGTGGGAATTACTTGATATGTAGGGGCTGTGTGTGGTTCTTCCTCTAGCTTTTTTTAAGGCTTGGTTGGTATGCTGTCCACAACAACCCAGGGCATCTTGCAGAATTCCAAATCCTTAGTTAAATGCAGCTGCACTCTGTGAGAACTTCTTTTTCTGGCAGTAAAAAAAAGGGAAGGGAAAAGAGATGGTCCAAAAAAAAAAAAAAAAAGTGAAGATAGAAAGGAATCTGATAGAAGTGAATGGCTTATTAAAGAGATTCAGGAGGAAGGAGAGTAAGAAGATGTTCTCATGGGAGATTTTCTATGGAGTACTTGGGGGAGAGAACTGCCCCAGGGCTGGGAGGTTGAATCTGTTGGGCTTTTTCTTGAATTTGAGGAAAGAGGAATTGCTACAGTGCCTAGATCTGTATTGGACACTGGACAGTAGCAGGGAGACCTATCTGGGGCAGAAAATGACAGGACATCTGTCTGTAGGTCACTGTTAGAAATGGCACATCTCTGTATCTCAGTCTCAAAACTGAAGGCTGGACCACCTTCATGGTCTCATACCAGAGGAGGATAGACTCCCCCTTCCAGTGCAAAGGAAACACCTGGTATCTGTTGGCTTCTACTTTTTTAGATTTTTTGGTGGATAGTTTCATCATTTTAGATTTCTGCTCAAGGCAGGAACTCAATGTTCCTCCACCAGCAGCATGTGTGGGGTTATGCCTCTTGCTTGCTAATGTCTGCTTAATTTTTTTTCACTTGCATGAAAAGGCAGCCTAGCAAATTAGAAGCACTTGGTAGGCATTATGCTGCTGTTAATTATGTAGGAGCCCAGACACTATTCACAACAGTAATAGGAAAACTACCAAAGCAAATGCCGCAGCCTGAAATGCCAAATTAAGGTCTCAGCTCTTGAGTGCAGCTAAATTTGCAAGGGGATGCTGTAAACCCAAAGTGTGGGGGTCTGTGCTTCCCTGAGTGGTTCCCAGGCTTTACTCAGTGCTTGCATCCCAGGATTAGAACTGTGTTTGCAGGTGGGTTCACACCTGAGCTGGGAGCCAGGGAATCACCAGATTTGGTGCAACACTTCAGTCTTCCCCCAGGGGGAAGATGCATTGCTCCTCCTGCATCAGGCCTGTGCAGAAGTGGGTGACACTGCTGTCAGTGTGACTCTGGGGTTGTCAATTATCCATCTTGTATCTTCAACCTGTTCCAGGCTCCTGGGGTAGCTCTTTGCCAGCCTGTACCTGCAGCTCACTGAGGCTCACAGCCTGGAGGTGTCAGGAGGGGAGTGCTGACAGTCTGCTCCTGATTTCTGGCACTCACACCTCAGAGTTAAGGAGAAAGCAGTCACTGCACAGCACCTCTGCAGCAGCCTTTTGGACCACATCCTCTCCAGTTCATGCACTGCTGTTCTGTAACACCTGGCTTAGTCCCTTCTATGTGTTACTTAAAGCCCAGCAGGTGTTGCAGTTTTTAATTCTAGGTGATGTCCCAGTGAATGCTCGCTGTTTTCTGTCCATGATTATTTCCCTGGTGACACTAAGGGAGCCCCTTTCACAATTCCCACTGCACACAGCCATGGCACTGGTCAGTTTTATTTTCTTTGCTGTTGCAGGGTCTGTTTTCATTTCATGGCTGAGGTCCATAGCAGAGAGAATTGCCTGGACACAGTCCTGGCATAAATTCATCTTCATTACACAAGAGCCTACTGGGATTTCTTAACATGAGAGCTCTGCAGTGATATTTACATCAGATATAGATTTATATTAGGAAGAAATTATTGACTGTGAGGGCCCTGAGGCCGTGGCACATGTTTCCCAGAGAAGCTGTGGCTGGCCCATCCTTGGAAGAGTTCCAGTTGCTGGATTGACACAAAACTCTGGTGCCTTGTTGTTTGTGATTGAGAAATTGCTTTCCTTGTTTGCCACAGGTGACACCTGATAGTTTTCCTGCTGGCAACCTGGATTAGAGGTGGGAAATTCAGTCAGCAGTGCTAGGATCTTGTTTGAGCCCAGGTAGTTCGGGTAACCATGCCAGTGCCAAAGTTTATTGCAAATTCAAGCAGTCTTGACTGAGTTTTGTTATTCTTGTACTGGACAGCCCACAGACAGGATCAGTCATCTAGGATCTGGCTCTGGGCAGACATTTCAAGAGCAAACTCTCTTCTGTATTAAGTCTGCTTTGACCTTTTCTTCTATCCTGCAGCTTCTGACCTTGAAAAACATGCATTCTAATAATGCTGCCCTTAGATATCCTGTTATAAAGGTGATATGTTTATGGATAAATATATATTCATCTTCACAGAAGTAATACAAGAAAGATGCACTTGGATTGGAGGGGGGTGGGGAACACCCCCACTTTCTATCTTGATCAGACTTACTGGATCTTTTCCACTAAAGGTTCTTCAGTAACCAGGAAAAGATTCCCACTATTTTTCTAGGACTGAACACACCACAGGACAAAAATAACAGTCATTAATATTGTAAATGCATATTTTGCCAGAGGATGGCAGTGTGGAAGGGTTTGAATTGCTCTGGGAATGCCTTTGTGTCAGCTGGGGAAGGAAAATGCCATCTGCTTTCTCAGGCAAATCAGCTCATGCACCCAGACAGCTCCACCTTGAGCCAAATCGGAAAAATGAAGTTTGGGGCTGGCAGGTTTAATGGATTTAAACTTAAAGATTGTGAAACCAGTGACCTTCCCTGACAGTACTATCTTTAAAGGGAGAATAATCAATTAAAGAAACCAGTTATTTGCTAAAATACAAATTTTGTGTGGGAAGGGAGAGTTAAATATATGTAAACCAGAACTGGGACTAGAGCACTTAATTTAAGTAACACTATTCCAAAAAGTTCAGCCAGCAATCTGTGGGCCTCTTGGACTAATTCATAAGGAAGTAATAATGCAAAATATGTGGGTTTTTTCCTATTTGTGTGCTCCATGAGCTTGTGTTGGTACAACCTTTAGAATATTTGTCAAAATATTCATTGCCTGCTTCTTCTAGCTTGCAGAGGTGGCATAGGCAAGAGACTGAAATATGTACTCAATCTCCTTATTACCAAACACAGTGGGTTTATTCTGTCTGCAAGGCATTGATCTAGTGCTTACAAACAGTTCCATGTGCTGTTCAGACAAATCCACTTTCCAAGGAGCTGTCCTGCAGCCTGCTGTTGGTGCTCCAGATGTTGGCCAGTCCCCTGTCACTTGCTCTTACATGGCCACAGGAGGAATTTGGCTGTTCCCAGCGTTGGGTTTGTGTCTGGCTGCCCCATTTCCATGGGCTTTAGGACAGCAAATACCAAGTTACCCTTAAGACCATGAGCCAAGGTGTTTCCAAGGACAGTGGTTGGTGTTTGGGTGCTGGACAGTGAACAGGTTTGCATCTCAGCAGGAAGCTGCTGCCCTCCGGTGCCTGTGGGAGCTGGCAGGGCTGTGTGGGTGAGAAATGTGGCCAAATCCAGCATCCAGCTGAATCCCAGTGAGAGGAACTTCGTGTCTCTCCAAAGAGCAGGAGTATCAGGAAAAGGAGGCAGAATTGCAAAACCAGGACAGATACCAAAAGCTGCTGGAAGGATTGTACAATAAATCAAAACTTGAGGGGCTCAGAAGTGCTTAACAGGGTGCTGATAGCAAAGTGAGACCTCTTTCCTGTCCTTTGGAAGCCTGACTTCCTTGAAGGCTGTGGCGTGCCTGTGAATTGTGTCTGTGAAACTTCTGAGCAGTCGAGGCACTTCGGGCCTCAGGTGAATACAGCTGCCAGTGGCCCCTGCAATCCATCCACTGGGACAGCCATGAAATGCCTCAAACACCACCAGAACCACAGCCAGGGCTGGGGTTTGCCATTTAGGGGCTATTGGTGCCATCAGTGTGCTGGTTCTTGTGGTTCTGCACTCAGCCTGCCTCCTGCTTCCAGCTCCATCTCCACTGACTTTTCCACATGCTGATCCTATTGGAATGTTTGCTGCTCTCTGAGCTTGTGAGAATTGAGAATGTTTTCACAGCTAAATATTGACCAGGCAATGAATCCGTGTTTCTGGCTTTCCACGTTCAAGCAGTGTTCCCAGTGTCCCTTGGAAAAGCAAGGACAAATACAACAGCAGCTTTTGCTGTGGCTTACAGAGGTCAGCACCCCAATTTAATGAAGCAGGAGGTGAGTCTGAGCTTAGCTGTGTTTTGACAGTCTTGAGGGCAAAACTCCTGAGCTGAAGATGCTGTTGAGTTGTGTATCTGCAGTGGCTGAAGAGAACTGCTGCAGAAATACAGCCAGGTTTGCCAAGAGAATTGCACTGTGTAACTTGGCATCTGTCAGCTGAGTCCTGGGCCAAAGTCACTTCCTTGGCTTCCTTCTCATCTAATCCTTAGCTGGTCACTTCTTGTTATTGGATTAAGCAGCTAGAATACACAAAATAGAGCTGGGACCAAATTCCAAACAATGGATCTCAGAAGCCTCTTCTCACACACTGGCCATTCCCTGTGCATCTTCTGCAAAGTTTGTTGTGCTGGGGACTTGTGACACTTTCCATGTGATGTGTGCACTGCACAGCTCCATCTCTGGAGAGGACATACCTCAAAAGCAACAATAAGCTTTCTCAGAACTCAGCTGAGCTTTGTAGTCGTGAGTAAAATATCTCCTTCCTTGGTTTACTTAGGGGTTTTGTGTGCTGACACATGAGTGGTGACAGGAAATCTGGAAGCTGTTCTGCAAAATAAAGACAGGGTTTACTTATGTGGCTGTCAAATGTTTAGTGTCCACACTGGGCTGAAATGATCCAACCCTTGTAGCAGAAAATCTCTGTTGCACACGGGGCTGAGCCAGCTGTGGGATGACATCCTGTTGTCTTACAAAATTCAAGCTTCAGAGGTTTCCAGGCTCACTGGGGTTGAGTTTTCTGCTGTCTGTTGTCTTTTCTGTCCTTTCTTCCCTTTGGGGTTTCCTGGAAAACACATAGAAGCCCCATGGATTTTATATCCAGGCACGGGTAAGAAGCTTCTTGCATGGATGGGGGCATTGCCACTCCCCACTAAGGAAAACACCTTCACTGGAGGGGGAGTGGGTTAGGGAGCACTTAAACTGCGAATTCATAGATCCTTGACTTGACAGGGTGGGATGCACCCAGGAGTGCTGTGGGAGCTGGCTGCTGTCATTGCAGTTCTAATACGTAGTTTTTTCAAAGATGCTTTACAGTTCTTGCTCTGATTTTTATTTTAATGCTGAAATAAACATCAACAGAACTGTTCCCATGGGGTGATGCCTTCACTCTAATGCTTCCCTGCTAGAATTGCATTATATTTAAAACTTAGAGAACTAAAGCATAGAAACAACCTGAATATGGGATTAATATCTAATCTTATACCATCAAAATGACTGTTAAATGAATATGTCAATCCAGTAAGAGTCTTTTATTGTATTTACATATTTGAGAAAGCTTTCACAGAGTTGAACAATATGTTAAAGAGTTCAAACCAGCTCAAATGAAAATCTGAATTACAGTTAGCTCACAGTGCTCCCATCTGGGTTCTTCTCTTACTTGTGGGACATCTAGTGGCAGAAAGAAGACTGGATCTTGGGAGACAAAATAGTATTTAAAAATGTGATTTTCGCTTTGGAAAAGGACACTGAAACATTTTTCTTTGCGATGGTTGAAGACTGAAAGAATTGTGTGGGGTTTTAATATTGATATTTTAAAAAGTGTTTGGCTTTTAGTCACAAAAGCAGTTTTTGTGGGACCAGCAGGGACAAACTGCAACTTGCTTTTCTTAGTGCTGCTCGGTGGAGAAACACACTTTAACAAAACTTTAAGAAAAGTTTCCCCTGCTCAAGACTGATCTCTGCTCCAGCTTCCCCAAGTCTCATTTATGACACCCAACCGCTCCTTCCACAAGCTGTTTATACATTTTATTTTCCCTTGATGGTTTCTCTGTCTGTTACATCCTACTGCTGTCCCTAAGCTTCTCAGGCCAGGTGTGGGGTTCCTCAGCAGATGGAGCAGAGCTCAGCCTGGCTGTCAGAATTTGGAAATACAGGTGAGTAGCTGGGTGGTGGGGGGGCCAGGAAAATAAAAGTGTTATGCTCAAACCTTGCTACTCCTGCAGGATATTCAATGTATTCTACTAGAAATGTTTTGCAGAAGGAAGCTCAGGCTTTTAATGGATATGGCCTGGACTGGGACAGCTCCCTTTTCCCTTCTGTGTTCCTCCTTCCAGGCCAGGGAGAGGAGCAACACAGTCCAAATAACGGATGCAAGAGGAGTTTTCTAAAAGGCAGCAGCCCTGGACTCAGGGTGGCAGGGAGCTTGCACAGCAAGGGGTTTCCTGGGCATTGTTCTGCTGTCCCACTGCACTAGCTCTGTAAGAATAATTGTGGAAACAGTGGAATGTTCTTCCTTTTTCTCTTTTTTCTTTGAACTTTCCACTCTTCTTGGGAAAGCCCATGCAAACATTCTTTCTTGACGGAGTTGGAAGAACTAATGCGAACTTCTGTAACAGCCCTGGCTATTTCATAGCAGAATCAGATCAGGCAGAATATGTACCTGCCTTTAAATCTCTGCTTTAATTGTGTGGGGTTTATCACCTTTCTAATTTTGGCCTGTTTGAGAGTTTTTTGGGTTTTTTCCCATTATAATCTGTAGCCTTAAGGGCACAAAATTCACTCAGAAAGCAAATGGATCCTCCTCTGACCCTCAGTTTTGGGAGTTTGTGTAGTGGGGCCCTAATGGAAAGACCAGCTGAGATTCCTGAGCTGTGTATGCACATTTCTGCACTTGAGAGTCTGAAAGAGGTAATGGCTCTGCCCTTTGCAATGAACCAGGTAACACCTGAGCTCTGAGATGCTGGGTGGCATCTTCGGGGGGGGTGGAACACCTGGGAGCCCAGTGATGCTCTCTCGTGCCACAACCCCACACAGACCCACACTTGCTCCCTGTCCCCCTCAGCAGGATGGGGAACAAAATGAAGACCCCAAAGATTCCCTTTCTTTTTCTTGGCTGAACATGGTGTGGGCTATCCCTTTGGTCAGCTGTGAGGTGATCCAGCTACTCCACGTGGAGCTGGTCCAAGGTCCACTACTAGGACTGGTTGCTAAAATATGAAGGAACAAGGTGGGAGGGTCTGGAGCTGTGCCCATGTGTGAAGCCATCTCCACTGATATTCAAGGTTATTTGCCACCCAGAAGAAGCTGGAGCAACAATTAGGTCCATTCTTGTGGCTCTTTTCCAGTTCTGTAAGAGGGAACTTGGAAAAAGCAACTGCAGGACACGAGCAGAGGTTGTCTGAGGTGGAAGAGAGGGAAGAACACTTGGAAAAGAGATGTGCCTGGAGGCAGGAGGTTTGCATGGAGCTTCCTTCCCGTGGGGCAGGAAGGCTTCAGGAGTGAAGTCCAGTGGCTGTAAAGACACCCAGCTAGGCCTTCAATGTTACAAGACATTTTGGAGAGACTCAGAGCCTGTGGAATCTGTTATCACCAGGAAGGCTGAGGTTGAAGAGGTGATACCCTCCACTGCAAACCCTCTTTCTATTCCCATTTCTCCTGCCTCCCTCATTTGTCAGGTAGCACTTGCAGATCACACTTTGATGGCATCTAATTTTTCTCATTTAAAATTTCTCTGGATGTTTTGGATTAATTCAACTTTTAAACCAAAGAACAGTGTAGGCAGCCCCACTATGGATCTCTGGCTTTATTTTTCCACATCCAAAGTTATGGCCCCTTGTCGCCCTGGTTTTACAGGGCCCCATAAGTTGTAACACTGTAGCTGTAGTTTCCCATACTTGTTCTGTAAACACGGTCCTTGTTTTCCTTAACCAGCCGGGATTGTTTTACACTTGTAGAATTGTTTTTCATTCCTTTCCCTGGGGTGGAGAAAAATAATTGACCATGTCTTTGTCCTGTAAACCTTTAGGGGTGTTGACCCCTTTCACCAATCTTTGACTGTCCTTAGCAACCTATAAAAATAGGTAAATAAAGAAGGGCAGAGCTTTTGGTCGGTCCTGCCTGGTAAAACCACTGCTGCTCTGTGACCTGCGTATTTCTTCTGTTGCCAACTAACCAACAGCCCCTGACCTGACCCAGCTTCAGCCACATTGTCGCAGGTTTGACACAGCTGAGCATTCTTGGGCTCCAATCTTTAGGGTTGTGCCCCTCTGAGCAATCCTTCTGTTGTCCAATGTCCTGATAGCTAGGAGCACCTGTAAGTCTTCAAGTTGAGTTTTAAAATCATCCAAACCATGGTTGTAAAGCCTTGTTGGAAAATGAGCTCCTTAGATGTGTGTGTGCTTAGGGGAAAGTGTATGAGTGGCATAAACACTGGTTTTCGGAGGAGGAACCTTGAAAGTCCAGTAGCTTATTTCCATACCTGGAATTGAGGGTGAATCAGGTGAGTTGGTGTTACACAACTCTGGCAAGTGGTGGAGACAAAAGGAAAGGCTGAGAGAACTGGGATTGTTCAGCCTGGAGAAGAGAAGGCTTCATAACTGACCCTTCCAGATCCTGAAAGGAGCCTACAGGAAAGATGGAGAGATACTATTTACAAGGGATGGAGTGACAGGACACAGGGAATGGCTTCCTACTGCCACTGGACAGGGTTAGATGGGAAGAAATTTTTCCCTGTGAGGGTGGGGAGGCCCTGGCACAGGGTGCCCAGAGCAGCTGTGGCTGCCCCTGGATCCCTGGAAGTGTCCAAGGCCAGGCTGGACAGGGCTTGGATCAACCTGGGATAGCAAAAGGTGTCCTTGACCATGGCAGGCAGGATTGGAATGAGATGAACTTTAAGCTCCCTTCCAACTCAAATTCTCTCAGCCTTTCCTTTTGGGAAGGGGATTTTTTGCTGTTCTGGGATTTTACGATCTACTACGCTGAGGCTGATGCATGTACCAGCCTGCTGAGCTCAAGGAATCTCTGGCATAGATAATGGCAGGATTTACTGCAATAGCATTTGTTTATTTTGGCTGTGATACTGGTGCTGCTGGGAGTCTGCTCAGTCTTACAGGTCTGACGATGGGACAAGTCCATGAGCAGCCTTTGGGCTTGGGGAGGGGTAGGATGTGGTCTTTGTGGCCCTGGAAATCCAAACTGCTATGAAGTGAAATGCCTGCCTATCCCATTCTCTTCTGTTGGAGTGTTTCTTTTCACAGAATCACTTTGGTTGGAAAAGACCTCTGAGATGGAGTCCATTTCCTGCATTCCTGTCTCATAGGTACACTTGCTCCTGGTTTTCCTTGGTTACCCCTAAAGTTGTGACAATGGGACAGATCAGAAAAGGAATTTCCAAGTCTGGCAGGGGGAAAGGCAGTAAGGTGAGTAAGAGAATATTGAGCTGACTGCCGGGAATGGAGCAGAGTCGCAAGTACAGCGTGGATTTGGGTAACAAAAAAGGTCATCAGAGCTCCTGCTATGCTGAAAATTTGCTTTAGAGATGGACTTGATTTGCAGCTATGCGTTAAACTCAGCTACTGTGTGATGGAAAATTACTGCCCTCACATTCTCTCTCTGTCCTGTTGTAATCCTAAATACTTGGAGAGATGTTTATCCATGCTGTTAATGTGTAGTAATGGGATTGCTATTTTAAAAATCGATACAAATCTCACACTAAAAAAGAAAGGCTTATAGATTAGTCTGTCAAGAGCTGTCTTAATAGATCTGTCTGACATTTGAGACACTTTCCCCAAAAGTACTCTTTCAGTTTTAAATTACTTCTTAAATGTTGCTGCCTGCAGCTTCCAGGCCAGCTAATACAAGTTGTCAGAGTCAAAACCTTTCTCTGCAGCTTCAGAGAAGCTGGAAATCATAAATGGTTTTTGTTTTGTTTTTTTGGTTTTTGTTTTGTTTTGTTTTTTCAATTGATCAAGAATGTGCTCCCTCCTAAATTAGGGAGCGGTGGTTTCAAACACATTCTTTACTTTTGTGGTTTCAGCCATCTGGTAGGCTGGAGAAGCTGGAGAGGTGGGGATGATGGGGAAGTTTAGAACGGATCTTTCTAATACTGTCACTTGCAGTGGGAAAAGCTGAATGCTGCTGACTCGATCGAGACTCCTTTTTGAGATGCAAAGAATTACTAGCGGATGGTATAGGCATTTATAACCTAGGTAACTGAAGCTGGCTTTAATATCCTTTTAATAGTATTCCGTACCCTTCTCATTTCCTTCCACAGCTCTGTGAGAAATGGCTCTGGTCCTCCTCTGTCAGTGCACTCACAGCCTTGCTTGTTCTGACTCTTAAAGGCCTGTTAATTAGCAATAATTGCAGTCATTCATCAAGTTCAGGGCCGTGTCTTTATGAGGTGTGTGTCCTGGTTTGAGCCTGAGACCAAAAAACTGCTATATATCAGGATGTTGTGTCCTTAATTCAGCATTTTGTGGAGAGTGGCTATAAAGCCCTGCTTGCTGTAGGATCTGTCTGCAACAGCTGCCTGATTTAGGCTTTCCCAAATAATCTGTAGTCCCAAATATTTCCTTTAAAGTCTTCACAGCACACAGCTCTTGCCATAAACTAAAGATTCCACAACATCTTTGAGGTCCTCAGGCTCTAATCAGCATAGAACTGGGTGTGCAGAGCTTGTGTAGTGATGGTGAGAATCCCAAATCTGGGGTGTTTGGTGATAAATCCAGGGAAGCATCAAAGAGGAGGTTTGCCTTCAGATGTTTGCAAGGAAGCGAGGGTGAAACTTTGGAAAATTTGAAGGATTTGCAATTGTAAAAAAAAAAGCGCATTGTATTACCATTACACTTATTCAGAAATAGTTGCCTAAAATTAGCCTAGAACTGGTAATTGTCTCTCCTCTTCCAGGTGACAAGTGGCAGGACCAGAGAAAACAGCCTCAGGTTGCCCCAGGGAAGATTCAGGTTGGATATTAGGAAAGATTGCTTCCTGAAAGGGTGGTCAGGTGTTGGAACAGGCTGCCCAGGGAAGTGGTGGAGCCACCATGCCCAGAAGTGTTCAAAATAATGCAGTCTTGGTGCTTAAAAACACAGTTTAGTGCTTTGTTAATGGTTGGATTTGATGTTCTTGGAGGGCTTTTTCAACCTCACTAAACACCCACTTAAAATCTCTCTCTGCCTTAAAAAGCCCAGACAGCTTCAGCCTTGCCTTACATTTTAAAGCATTTTTGAGTTCATAAACTTGCTGTAGGGTTCGACATCCTGGAAGATAACTTTAAATCTTATTTACCTATAGGCAAAGTCTGCCCTCAGACAAAGGCCAAGCCTAAAGGCCTTAATGCTCAGTATTCAAGGAGGGAGGTTAATCCTGGCAAAATTTTGCCCATGTTTTGTAGGGTTTATTTATAGCCTGTTTTTCTCCACCACAATTTCAAGGCTCCTCATTCCCATTAGTCTCCCCCAGTAGCTGTTTTGTGGGACACAGACTATTCCTGCCTCATGCTGATCTTGCTGAAAGTGGTGTCTGTGGTTTCTGGGCAGCCCATCCATCAGTGGGACTTGTCAGTTTGTTCCTTGTCAGTGTCTCCATGGTGGTTTTGTCAGGTCTGTGACAATATTTCTTTGTGGTTTCTCCCTTCTTCCCTCAGAATTCTCAACTGACAGAGTCCCCAGTGAAACAACCTTGCTCACTTGCTCAATGGAGCAAACATTCTCACTTGCCCTCATCAATTGATGTGATTGTGGGCGTGAAGATATTTACATTTTTTCAGCCCCCATCTTGGTCATATTTTCCAGTTGATACTTTTTTCCATTGCTGTTTTCAGCTGGGACCAAGGTTGGTAGCAGCACAGAACCCAGTGAGCTGTTGCAGGCCACTGATGGACCACAGCAGCTACAGGACAGAATAAATAAAATGCACTCAAACATCCTTGCTGTCCTTAGGAGGAAACTTCTGCTCCTGAGATTTTCAATGGTCTTTAACCTTGTGAACAAAATGTCTTGGGGAGAGAATGAGTGAATGCTTTGCATTGCTCCTGTGCTAAGAATGCTGGGAAAAAAGGCAAGCAGAGGATCAAAACATGACAGACTTTCACTGGAGAATGTCCAAGCCTTACAGAAACAGATATTCTGGAAGCAGCACAAAGGGGTTCTAGAGATGCTTATTAACTGAATCATTCAGGCACAGAGAGTGAGACAGGTGTTTGAGGTCCCCTTTGTGCAGCTGGCTGGGGCTCCAGGGAGAGACTCAGGTCTGGGTGAAAGTAATGCTCTGTATCCTCCAGTCCTTCATGGGAAATCTTCTCAGAAGCAGAAGCTCTCCAGAAGAGAGACTCCAGATAAGTCATGCATTTCCCTTTTGTGCTTGACCTTGGGCCTGTGCTGTTCTTATCCTCAAAGTCAATCAAAGCCACCCACCTCCCCTGACACAAAGCTCCTCGTGGGCTTGGGAAAGCAATGAAATGTGTAAGTAAGTGGATCAAATTCATGATTTACTCTAAATCACTTATCTTTCATTTTAATGCTGTGTGATGGACATAAAATCAAGTTGATAAACTACCCCTTATAAAGAACGCACTGCTCGGTGTTTTTAAGCACATAGGCTTGACAGTAGCAACTGATTAATAATTAATTAAAATAATGGTCAGGGAAAGAAATATACCTTTGCCAATCTATAATTACTTGGAAGCTTCTTCATACATTTTCCATGAGAGTCTTTTCCTTGTAGGACTCCGAAAAAGTATATTTAGTGTTTGTTTGCTTTCAACTATGGTTTTCAGCGGATATTGACTGAAACAGGATCTTAATCAGTCTGACCTCAGCCTCCAGGGAATTTTTTTCCATTGACTCCATCTCTTCCTCCTTGCCTCTCCCTGTGTGCTGAAATTCTTGTCAGAGATGCTAACTGTTGCCTTTAGTGCTTCCTTTTTTAAGGCTCTTTATAGCTCAAAACTTTTTCTGAACCTTCCCATGTTGGGGTGGGAGGGGGGGACAGCCAGTTCTTGCTGACTGTGACCTGAGCTAAATTTCTTGGAAGCACTTTCCTCCTACTTTTCTCAAACCAATTTTCCAGCAGCAGCTGTGCTGAGAACAAATTAATAAGTAACGCAAAGCGTTTTAGAGCCTTCAAGGGGTTGGGTCTTCTGTGTGAAGACCACTCAAAATGGATAATTCAGCTAGGCTTTCCTACCTCAGTCCTGGAGTGTGGCCATTTTATTTTTTGCCTGTGAATTTGGCAAGGGTTCTTGTGTTCTGTTTGTCATCTCTGAATTCCCTGACTTTTTCATTGCTTCCTATTTCAGCAAGTTCAACTGAATCCAGCTTTTTCATTCCAAAACTCAAAGGTGTCCTTGGCCTCCCATCTCTGTGTTGCTTTAAGAAAGCAACTTGTTCAGAGTGATCTGGGGTGAATGTCACAGCTCCTTTGATTTCCAACCACACTTGCCAGCTGAACATTTCTCCTGGCACTGTCTTCGTATTATCTCCATGGGACTGATGATTTGTTATTTCAGTCCCTATTTCTTCTGTGGCAGCAGGAAAACAGAAACCAGCAGGACTTGTACAAATTATCTCTCGACCTGGTCAGGCATTTGGAACAGGCAGCATATTCCTAAAAGCTCTTTTTATGGAAAAAAGGTTTTTCCATAGCTTAGCTAGAGGTTTGTTAATGCCTACTGCATGTTTTTGGTCCCCTCCCAGGTAAATCCTGTCCTATATTTATAAAAGTGTCCTGGAATCTTCCTAGTTGGAAAGTACCTTAAATATCTAGTTCCAACCCCAATATACAAGGAGAGCTTGAGATGGGAATGTGCTGTGGGATCTTCATTGTATCTGCAACTTCCTGATTTGGTAATGTGGAGAGAAAATGGATCCAAGTGTGTCTGGTGTGCAGGAATGGGGTACTGGACACAAGCTGGAACAAAGGAATGAGTAGGAGAGCAACATGGGATAGTGGAAGGTGTCCCTGCCCATGGCAGGGGCTTGGAATGAGGTAGGTTTCAAGGTCCCTTCCAACCCAAACCATTCTTGGATTTTCTTATCACAGAAAAAAAAAAATCTACCTGAGGATGTTCAAACCCTAGAAGAGAGTCTGGACAGACTGTGGGATTTATGTTCTTGGAGCTCTTGAGTCATGTGCAGTCTAGTTCTGACTTACTTGGACCTCTAGAGGCACCTTCCCACTAATAAAATTCTGATTTCCATTGATTAAAGGCATTTTACTCCAGATATCTTTGGATATCAGACTCAATGTAGCTTTTTGGGGTGGGATAATGCTGCTGCTTCCTGCTGACACACCCGTTACCCATGCAGTGGTGTGAGATTGGAATAGATGTGCAAGGTTTGCATGTTACACTCAGCTCCCAGAGAATGGAGACTGAAATAGTCCCAAGCATATGTTAATTTTCACTGAATATTAGATGGATTTGACAGCATGTTTTAGTCGTATGACTCTGTGGAAACAGATGTACTTCTTCACTGGAGGAGTTTCTTTGGATTAAATGAACATTTGAGAGCTTTTTTCTTTGGTGTTACCACTTGTCTTTGTGCTGTATGGCTTTGATTTCTCTATATGATCTCAGTGCATGCAAAATAGGCACAGCAAATTATGCATAAACTCCTAAAACAGAAAAAAATTATATAGTTTGGCTGAGTTCTGACCTTTACAACAGTGAGTGGCAGCAGTTATTACTAAGGATTGCAACAATATTACCATGAGCCTTCAAAAATTAATGAGCTTGATATTTTCCTTACATATTCTAGCTATATTCAAATATACTTGATCATTGAAATGTGTCCTTCCTTTTCACGATGGTGGTTTCCATGAAGTTTTGATGCAAAAGTGAAAAGAATTTGTTACTTTAAATTTGAAGGGTTTTTTAGTTTTAAAAGTTCTTGTTGCCGAGACTTCCCTGTGATTATCATCAATTTAATTATTCTGGATTAATGCACATTTTTATTTCGATCCTAGGTAAATTCCAAGAAATCCATGGAGCTGTAGCTGTGAGCCTACTGCATTGAAACTGGTGGGAGTCTCCAGTTGACTTCTGTGTTGATTAGAGCCTTCTTGTTCCTTTTTGTTTGGGTTTTGGGGTTTTTTTAGCTGGCCTCAAGCATTCGTCTCCTCTCCTCACCTCTCCTCATTTTAAAGCTTGATGAACACTTTCTCAGAACATTTCCATCAAATAAAGTGCATAAAAGCCTGAGGTGCACAATTTCTAGTCACTCAACACTGATATGCTGAAAATTACATAATTCTTTCTGGTGGATTTCTTTTTTTTTAGGGCTTTTACAGAAAGAGTCTGCCAGTGTTCTGTTCCTACCATTAATATTTCACACCAAAATGCACTTTTAGAGCTTTCTGGGCTGACATGGACATCGGAATGATTTCATTGTTCTTCAAATGCAATGCACTCTCACACTGAAAGGAAATACAAGTGTCTACATTTAGGAATGTAAATTGCGAAAAGGGGTTTTAAATGCTTGTGGACAGCAGGATGGGTGATGAGGGAGGGCAGGACCACAGCTCTCTTTGTTGTATTCCCACATTCAAGGTCCCACAAATCTCTGCAGGGTCACACTTAAATTTTCCAGGAGACTTTTCTCGCTCAGTGAGGCTAGTTTGACACTCAGAACTAGTCAGAAGTGCTTCTAATAGTTTTAAATTCCATTTAAAATCCCCTTTTGAACAGGTCCAACATCAGTAATTGCCAAAATGTTGCCATTTTGCACCAGTTTGTGTTCTCTTTGGTGTGTCCTTTAGTGCATCACTGTAGGCTTGATGGAATGTTCTGTTATATTCTTAGGTAAATGGCTAAAAACTGCTTTCAGTAATTAATTTTAAGTTAAAAATCCCTGTGACTTGAGCAGCCAGATAGAAATATGTCATTCCACAGCATATTCCATTCAAAATGAGAAAGAATCACTGGAGCTGGGATCTATGAAACTTGATTTCTCTCCAGCAGTGCACCTGCCTTCCTGAATGCAGGAAAAATGAGGAACCAGAAAGTGTTGCCTGCACACAGAACCTGAGGAGTTATCACCACAAAAAAGTGCTCCTAAGGCTTTTCCAAGATTTTTAAAGACCCAAACCCCAAACAAGTCGTGCTGTCTCTGCTTTTGGTTCCAAATTTTGGTTCCAGGACTTATCCCACCTATGCTTTGGGTAGGACTCAGGTCTAGTTTGAGTAGTTTCATTGACCTTTGTTGCAGTGAAGACGACCTTCTGTGCCTCCTCATTTTACTGTGCCTTAATATAACTCAAAATTAAGCCAACAAATTGCCTATGTTGTTATGGCAGATAATTCTCTAACAATTCTCTCTCTCTGATAGTTTCTCCCCAGTTTTGTTGTGCTCATGCTCATTATGTTCCAGGTGCTTCTGAGGATGAGAAGTGCTCAAATGTTATCTCATAGTTCTCATTTAGGTTATGAATCCAAAATCCTAACACAAAAAAAGGGTGAGGAGCCACACACAAGCTGTTACCCCTGTTCAACGTGGGTTTCTGCAGCTTGGATAAAAAGGGCAGAAGTGGGTTTTTATACAAGCAATAAAGGGGTGCTTAAGGCAGGTTGTGCACAGCAAATGAAATTCTGTATGAAGCTGCATCAGTGCCCATTTCCTGCTCAGAAACAGGAGCAGTGTTAACAGCTTGCAGCCAAAGCAAGAGAAATCCAGAGGGATTTGGGGCACAGAAATGTTCTTTGTGAATCTCCATGTAATGCTTTGTGTGAGCTGCCGTAATTAGTAAGTACCCTGGCTGTTCTACGACAGTGTTTGACATTTTGTTCTCTCTGGCAATCCATGGGGAGAACTGAGATGAGGGAATGGTCATGATTAGCACTTAACAGAGTAAGTATTAGGTTTTTTTCCTCTTTGATCCATCATACTTTTAACTATTGGATTCTGTGGAGCCTAAGCTTTGAAACCCCACGTACAACTCTCCTGTAAGACACTGCCTTGAAAACAGTGGGTTAATAATTATAGAATCACAGAATGGTTTGGGTTGGAAGGGACCTTAAAGCTCCTCTTGTTCCACCCTTTGCCATAGGCAGGGCCACCTTCCACTAGACCAGGTTGTTAAAACGTGTGCAAAATAGCCTTGCTCCTAAAAAGGAATTCCATGGCTAGTAATGCTGATCTCAATGCTGTCAGCCTATGATGGTCTCCTTGGCTTTAGAAATGTTGCTTATTGTGGTTAACTTGAGACTAACTTAATTTTAAAAAGATACAAACCACCCCCCCTTCATCCCCAAAATAAAATCTACAGGAGAATTAATATATATTACACAGGGAAATAGTGATATGACTAGGAAAAGTGGTTTTCAACTGAAAGAAGAGAGATTTAGATGAGATGATAGCAAGAATTCCTTCTCTGTGAGGGTGGGGAGGCCCTGGCACAGGGTGTCCAGAGAAGCTGTGGCTGCCCCTGGATCCCTGGCAGTGCCCAAGGCCAGGTTGGATGGGGCTTGGATCAACCTGGGACAGTGGAAGGTGTCCCTGCCCATGGCAGGGGGTGGAATGGGATGGGCTTTAAGGTCCCTTCCAACCCAAATCATTCTGGGATTCCATTATATTACTTGATTTCACAGGTGCATTGTCAATTCTGCCCTCACCCATGAAAAGCCTCTCTCAAGCTTTCACAGGTTCTGGGATAGAAAGTGATTTACTACCAGCCACTGAATGAAATACCATTGTACCTATTTTTCTGAACAGTGAGGGCTGCAGGGCTCAAATCCCTGTAGCTCTTCAGGCACCATTTTCCTTAAATCTGCTCTCTGGCTTTATACTTCTTTTTAAACAATCATAAGGCTTTTTCAGATGCAGAAGAAGCTTTTTTCTTTACAGTCTCTTCACTGCTTTCAATGCAATGGAAAGTATTTTTGTATCTATATGAATTTCCACTTCTTAGTAATACAAGTGCTTGCTGCATTTTGATTCCTGCACAGATAACAAGGATTCTGATCCCGAGGATAACAGCTTTCACTTCATTCACCAGAAAGACACAGAGCTCTTTGGCCAGGATCCATAACAGCACCTTTTGGTTGTTCACAAATAGCTCTGTCTAGTCCAAACCCAGAGTTACATAACTTCTGTGAATTGGAAGAGACAGGACGTGCTGAGCAGTTTGGCAAGTTCTCACTGAAATCTCTCTGCTGGAGTCAGCTCTGATTTTGCTGGAATACAGTAAATATTAATGTATTCCTGTAGTTTTGGAATTACCTGTATGTGTGTTCTCAGACCAGGAATGCAGGAATGCTGGGAAATGGGAATTATTGCCCATGGAGGTGCTCTTGTATTTGGAAAACACTGGTTATCTTAACCCTAAAAACTTTCAGAGACCATCTTTGACTTATGTTTGGGATACCAAATTCACTTTCTTGAGTGGCCCCAAAAATCTGTCTTTTTTCCAGGTTTGCTCTAGCTAAGAGGACCAGGCAGAAGGGTTTGTTCCTCAATTGTGCACCAACATTTTTAAAGGAATAACTGAGCTCTCCATTTATGTACAGAGTAGTTATTTTTCCTGAAAGTTACCAGGCATGTTTCATAGGGCAGTGATTAAGGGACTGTCTGCAGGTATAAAGCACAGTAAAGATTCATGTTCTGTACTTCAGGAATGTTGCTGCTTGACCATAGTGCTGCTGTCCCCGAAAACTCTGCTTTGGGGAAATAGGGTGACAGAAATTGCACAGGAGCTATTTAGCTCCTTCTCAGGTTTAGCTGTGAATCCTTGATACCTGTTTTCTTTATAGTCCTTAGGAGCAGTGGATCACTGGATGTGTTCTGTCTTTGGGCTGAACACACACACGTTTTAGGGAGCTGTTAGATGCTGCACATGGTGTGAAGCCCCTACGTGATAATTCATGAAAATGCAGATGTGTATGTGTCAGGGTAATGTGAGATTTAAGATAAATAAACCTACTTTCCATCAGAGAAGGAAAGATGACTCTGAGACTTAAAATCCTGGAATGTTTTAGGTTTGAAGGGACCTCAAAGCTCAAATTTTCCACCCCCTTCCGTGGACAGGGACCCTTCCACTATTCCAGGTTGCTCCAAGCCCCATCCAGCCTGGCCTAAAGTGGTTCAACTTGGGTAATTAAAAGGCTGTAGAAGGTTCTCCAGCAGCAAATGGGACAGCACTGTTTTCTGCAAGGAAGGTGGCCTGGGAACAATCCATCTCTCCAAGGAGTCACTGAATACCACAGCAATAGAAATTGCTTTTACACGAGTGAAAAGCTTTAAGTTAAAGGCAGGAGAAAACCAGATTACTCCGTGCTGAGTGTCAAGCAGAAAAATTAAGGAACTGAGTCTGATTTTTGTTGAGTAAAAACATTTGTAAAATCCTCTACTGCACTCAACAGTGCTTCAACAACCTTGTAGTAAATTAGATTAATAGGTGTTGATTTTAAATTGCTTTGTTCTCTTCTACATTAAAACCTAATTATTTATTCCCACAAGCGTTTTCTTTCTGTTTTTTTACTGGTGCTGTTGGTGACACAAACGAGTCGTGGTGTTATCTGTTTCTGCAGTCCATGGGACAACATCTCTCTTATAAATAACCTGCAGCTGCTATTCCCTGCTGCAATTAAGCCTTCATTAGTAACTGGTGAATAACTCTGCAGTTCCTCGCTCCTGGCCATGGTCCCTCCCTCCTTTAAAAGGAAGGCATGACACAGATAAAGGTGGGGCTTTGCCAGCTCAAGTATTTCAGAGCCTTCCTCTTGGAGTCATGATTGCAGAACAAGTCCTGGGGCATATTCTGGAGACTTTGGTAAGTCTGTGCCTACTGATTAAGTGTTGGTGTTCCTGTCCTTAAGAGAATACATTTTGAATTTGCTGAAGTTGTGGGAGTGGGCGCAGCTGAAGTTCAGCAACATCCTCTGCTTTTGGAGAGGTTTCACATAAAGCCAATTTTGGGAATTGTTAATGCAAATAGTGGTTATGGTTATCTGGAAGCTGATCTTGCTTTTTCAGTGGCAGCCAAGTTTCTGAAAGCCTCTTAATTTGTCTCTTTAGAAATATGTATATATATTTTTTTTTTTTTTTTAAGTCACCTCAGGCTGAAGATTTCCTTGGAATATATTCCTTGAATTGCTGTGGAAGTTGTATTCTTACACTTTAGAGGATTGTTTTGGAGTTTATCTAATGATTATTATTCGCAATATGTGTTTTTTAAAGAAAGTTATGCTTCAATGCGTTAAATATCTTATATATTTATTTTAATGGGTTGGAAACATGATAAAAAAAGAACCATTTTCCTGTTCCATGGACTGCAGCTGTATCACATATTTTAAAATATGTATAATAGCTGTGTTAATCCTCAGCACTCATGGAGTTAATGAGTGTCGTTCACTGATATCAGCTAAACACTGTGCTATCAATGAGGCTTTTCAGAATTTAAAATTAAATCCCAGGTTTTCAGGGGATTCTTTGCACTCTCACTAACTTCTTTTTCAGTTTGTTTGCTGCACGTTCGTTCTTATCAATTATTTACAAGAGCAGCAAGGCAAATTTGAAATCCTGTAGTGTTTGGAATTAATAATTTAATGCCCTTATTTCTTTTTAATCTCCTCTATGCACAGTTTTGTCCACAGTCACGTTTCTAGTGTTAAACTTTATTAAACAAATCCACAATGAATGTAAAACTGTCAATAAATAAGTTGCTTAGATTCAGACCAAAATGTAATTTCCTTCGGGGGGGCTTTTATCTTGAATTACAGCTTTAAAACCATCTTTACACTGAACATTAATCATATGAAATATTAAGGATTTTTTTCTGGGTTATTAGAAAATATGTCTCCCAGTGCAGAGTTGCCTGTGTCCTTAAACCTCAGGTTTCTTTCCATCCTTATCCGCTGCCAAGTCCAGTTTCATAATTTCTTTCTGCCTGTGGTGTCAGGGTGGTTTTTCATGTCTCTGTGTGTTTGCCAGCTTTGAGCTTTTCTGTATTTTGTGTACAGCTTCCCTCTTTTCCTTAGTATCCTATTTGACAAGCCTACCCTGTCAGAGATAACCTCTTTGGAATAAACATTCCCACATTCCATGTACCCTTATCAATTACTGTTGCTGACCAGGTTTGGACCTGTCACATTTTGGATCCTCAGTCACTTCTGGATCAGTGTTGAAGAGATCACACAAAAAATGGGTTTAGAGGAAAGGAACTGGTGGTTGCTGTTCCTCTGGGCCGAGAATCCCAAACACCTGTGGTGAGGCTCCATGGAAGGTGACTCCACTGTTGCCCCTTTATTCTGAAGACTGACAACCCTTTCAGTGATTAAATATTTCCTGATATCCAATCTAAACCTCCCCTGGCCCAGCCTGAGGCCGTTCCCTCTCCTCCTGTCCCTGTTCCCTGGGAGCAGAGCCCGACCCCCCTGGCTGCCCCCTCCTGTCAGGGACTTGTGCAGAGCCACAAGGTCCCCCCTGAGCCTCCTTTTCTCCAGGCTGAGCCCTTTTCCCAGCTTTCTCAGCCCCTCCTGGGGCTCCAGACCCTTCCCTGGACAAGCTCCAGCCCCTCAATGTCCCTCTGGCCAGGAGGGCCCAGAGCTGGACACAGCCCTTGAGGGGCCTCAGCAGGGCCAGCACAGGGGACAACAATCTCTGTCCTGGGGCTGTGGCCACACCAGAGGCCCAGGGGCCTTTGGCCTTCTTGGCACCTGGGCCCATGTTCAGCCCTGTCCCCAACACTCCCAGGGCCTTTTCCAGGTGCTCTTCCCCGAGCCTGGGGTGTTCCATGGGGTTGTTTTGAGCCAAGGACAGGACCTGGCCCTTGGCCTTGCTGACCCTCAGCCCATGGATCCAGGCTGTGCAGATCCCTCTGCAGAGCCTTCCCACCCTCCAGGAGATCCTCATCCCCCCAACTTGGTGTCTGCAACTTCGTGAGGATGCCCTTGATCCCCTCATCCAGACCGTTGATAAAGATAAAAATATTAAACAGGACTGGGCCCAGTACTGAGCTGTGGGGACCAGCAGTGGTGACTGGTCACCAGCTGGTTTTAATTCTGTTTCCCCCTTTCTCTGGGCCCAGCCTTCCAGCTGTTTACTTTCCAACTTGGTTTTTTTGCTTTTTCTTGGGCTGAAATTATTCCTGCATCATGCAGTAGCTGGGAAAGGAGGAAGAGGGCATTTTTCTGTGCTTTTCCATCACTTAGCAGTGATAGAGTGACACAGATCCCAGGCATGCTGCACAACTTGGGGGAGGTAACTGAGGGCTTCTGCCATGCCCAGTAAACAGTACTGAGTCAATCATACTCCCTCTCAACACAAAATGTTTTTCAAAGGGTTTTTAAAATAACTATAACACATAAATATACATGTTTTTGTGGAAACTTGCCTTCTCTTACTGCTTTGGGGGCTTGCTCACATCACATTCCATCATTCTGTTTACAACTGCAGCTTCCCACTGCCTGTGCCATTCCTACTGTGTTGAGTGCCCCAAGGAAATTTTCACACTTGCTGGTTCTTGGCTCTCAGGAGTTCTGTATTTACAGGGTGATGCTTCAGTGTTGCTGTGCCTGGGAGGGATGCTTCATGTTCCATGCAGTGGCACTGTCACCCCAGAGGCAAACCCAGAGCATGCAGGCAGTGAAAAGGCAGGAGAGAAAACAGTGGTGGAAGCACAAGTAGGCTCTGAACTCCCCATGTTAGCTGGCTGACAGCTTTTCTTTCAGAAGGCCTTTTCCAGTATTATTTACAGAGTAACAGGGGAATTGCAATATTAGTATTAGAATAAACATGATTTTGTGCTGTGCTTTGCTTCAAGTGCGGTGATGCTCCTTCAAAGAGAGTGATTTCAGTGCAGGGATCTGCTTTAGAGGGCAGCTGAAATGTGTTTGCTTCCATAGGTCACTTCCTAACTGTTGGATCCAATATCCTTTAAATCCACTTACTCTTCAGTTTGCACATGTTGACTGTCCTTGTTCCAGGAGTGGGATCAGTGATGGGTGCTGCTCCTCTAAGCTCCCAGGATCCTGCTGTAATATTGCAGTTTTTCCTCTGTGCCTGAAATGTTTCTTCTTAATATCCCCTTTGTTTTGTAAATATATTGGATTGAGGGCTGTTCATGTATGTAAGCACTGTATAGCCACATCCTGAGCTTGCTGATCAGAGACCAAAGAGTTAAGTTATGGGAATGAATTGAATGGGACTGCGTATAAGGTATGGTCATTTCTCAAAAGATGTTGACTTAGAGTTCTTTTGGAGAGGGGAAAGTAAAAGTAAAGTCTCTGTGGTATGAAATAACAGAAAAGATTTTTTTTCTGAGTTTTTGTTTCACATATTAGGAATAATACCCCTCGTAATTCTTTATGCTGGATTCAAATAACCTCTTCCTTGCCTTCCTAGGGCACTAAGTGCCCTTGCTGTTACCTACTGCTCCTCCATCTCCCCCTCTACCATGCTTTTCCAGGTTTCCATGGGCAGCATGAGACACCGAAGAAATGGCAATTTTGAGAATTCCAGACTCCTGTATTCCAGCATGTCTCGCAGCATAGACGTGGCTTGTAGCGATGCTGTGAGTACCTGGTACATCTTGGTCTTGGGAGGGGGTCACAGTGGTGATCAACTTCGGTCAAGTTAGGAGCAGGATGATGGATTTGTCACTTTTTTCCTTTTTGGAGAAGTTTTCCTAACCACTGACCTTCAAAGCAGCAGCTGACAGAGTGAAGGGGTGCAGAGCGTTCCTTTTGAACCCTCTAGCTCTTTATTGTACTTTCTTCATCGCTCCCGGTTTTAAACCCTTTTCCACTTTGCAGCAAGAGACAAATTTGTCTGTACAAAGAACCACCCCCACACTCTTCTTGATGGCCAAGGCAGCCAACATATAGTTACATTAAACATCTTTTCATGCCCGAAGGATTTGCTTGATTCCAGCAGTTGTGTGGCAGATTCCCTGCTCCTGATGGGCTTGCAGAAGGCCTAATGGCCGATTCTTAGGACTTCAGCAAGTGCTTCCCCTTCCCTTTAATTTTTTAGTCTTGCATGATTGTGGCTTTTACTGGTTAAATGCGTTCCCTTCCATTCTCCTTGTTTTGAATATAATGCTTGTAAACGTTTTTTCTCCTTGGAATAACTTCTACCTGCTGTTTAACCACAAGTGTTGTGTCAAACTAAACTACAGCTGCTTCCCTTTGTGTCGCAAGTGAAATCTTGCCCTGCAAATCCAAGCTGTGCTTGAAAGCAAACAAAAAACCCCAACCCTTTATCAGCAAGTGAGAATTCTTCTTTGCTTTCTTAGCTTGCAGAGGCAGATTAGGGATGAATTTGTATTCCCCAAGTGTGAAAGCTTCTCCAGGGAGTTTGAAGGTTAATAGGAGAAATGGTTAAACAAGCTGGAGAGACTTTGCATTCCACTGAGCTCTCATAAAGGGGGACTTGAAGTTGTTCTGGACTCCTGCTGGGGTCTTTGCGTGTTGAATTAAAACAGCCCCTACCCTAAAGAACATTACTTCTCTTTTTTTATCTTCTTTTTCTTACCATTGGGAAGAATGTTTGCCATAGTGTTTTAAGTAGTATCTTTGTGTTCAAACTGACTGTGCTGTTACTGAGGTCTCTTCTGTTTTGTGAGTTACCAGAAATAAACTTTTAAAACTTATTTTCCAGGATTTGGCCAACTTCATCCAAGAAAACTTTAAGAAGAGAGAATGTGTCTTTTTTACGAAAGACACCAAGTCAATGTAAGGAGATACTTTGATGTTGTTTCTCAAGAATGGGAGGCTGGAAGATGAGGGTGTTTCTCTCTGCAAAGGCAGGGAGTATAGTTTTGGGATTTTTTGTTCAGAGTCTGGATCTAACAGTGCAATCTCACCTCGGTTCCTTTGTTTGAGTTACTCCCGAAGTAAGTTGATGCAAAACTAGGGATCTGATCTGCCAACAACTCCATCACAGGATTTAATATCAAATTCCCTATTTGAAGCATAACTGTGGCAATACATAGGTGCTTTTAAGGATCAGCTCTGGTATTGGTGTATGACAAGGTATGGATGTATCAGAAGTTTGCATAATTTTAATCTTCTTTTTAATCCCAAATCACCAATTTCATGCACAAATCCTTTACACAGGCACTGGGTTTTGCTCAGGCTGATATTCTCTTAGGATATTAAACTGGCTTCATTTTCAGGCACAGGTACCTGTGCAGTGCTAGTTTGAGGACCATAACATTACTTTGTGTTTTTGGGTTGTTTTTTTTTGTAGTCTTAGGAGAAAAGTGCTCAAACTAATACAGCTGCAGAAATCATAATATTGAGCTCTGAGGGCTCTCTGACACCACTCTTCTCTGAAGCTGGGAGGAAAAATGTTTCTGAGAGAAGGAGGGGAATTAGTCTCATTGCAGAAAGTCTCACTCAGGGTCCTCCTTTGCCACCAAAAATGGGATGTCTGGCAAGGCACCAACAAAGGAGGGAGGAGCTGGTTCTCATCAGCTTCTCTTCCTGCAAGCCCGCTGGGAAAGGATTGCAGAACTCTCTGGGTTATTTTTGTCTAGATATTTTTAAGGTAAGCTGGCTTGATTTGTAAGCAACAGCAGAGCAGAAGAAACCTTTCTGAAGGAGACAAGCAATTACCCCTTCTCCATGTCCTCAGGGGAAGCAGGAATATGGGCTATGAAGAATACTTGCCTGACAACCCTTTCCATGAATATTTTTTTTTCCTGATATCCAATCTGAACCTCCCCTGGCACAACTTGCGGCCTTTTCCTCTTGTCCTGTCACTTGTTAGCTGGGAGAGGAGATGCACTGAACTCGTCCTATGTGGTTAAGAGCACAAAAAGGGGAAGAAACCCCTTGTACACCTCAGGTTAGCAGCAGGTGAGGTCACCGATGCCGCGTTTCGGTTTGATTTCTTCATTTCAGTGCTCAGTTGTAGAGTGTGACCTTACACCACTGGTGATCTGGGTTTGTCACTTGGGTAACGGCCATCCAGAGGTGCCAGCTCATCCCTCAGCACAGCCTGGTTCCCGAGCTGTGTGCCGCTTCTTGCGGCCTTTTCCTCTTGTGTTGTGGGGGAGGAAGCAGGAGCAGGTGCTGCTGTGCTTTGTCCAGTGGCAAATCCCAGTAGAGTCCCACACACAGCTGGTTCTGTAGCTCCACCTGCTGCTTTCCTTGTCTGTGCTCAGGATTCCTGAGGGGTTTGTGTCTATTCACTCTTCTTTCAGGGGTAACTTATGTAAATGTGGATACCCTGAAAATCAGCACATAGAGGGCACTCAGGTTAACACCACTGAAAAATGGAACTACAAGAAGCACACGAAGGAGCTTCCCACCGATGCCTTTGGGGACATTCAGTTTGAAAACTTGGGAAAAAGAGGAAAGGTATGTGGAAATATTTAGGGTATTCCTGTTGGGTACCAGTGGGAGCTCCTCAAAAGCAAGGAAGGTGAAACGGATTTTATTCTAATGGCAGGAGTTGGGCTACAAGGGACATGAGCTTGTTTCTCAAGCCCTGAAAATAGGTAACAAAGGATAATTTCTCATGTGTTATTTGTTGGTTAGGCTGATGATGGGAGTGAAAAGAGGTTGTCTGTGCCCAGGCATGGCAGGAGAATGGGGGAATCAGGGTGATAGTCAAGTATTATTTTGTATCCACACAGACCAGCTTGCTCAGGTCTTATTACGAGTTGAATATTGAGTATTTCCCAGGGTGCAAGTGCAACGATGAAAGTTCTGGAGGAATGTAAAATATCTGTGAAACTCCAGAAGTTTTATTCCTGTTTTTTTTTTCCTTGTGTCTTTGCTTGGAGTGGGGACAGTGGAGGTGTGGGAAGAAGAAGATAGCTGCTGTTGCTGTTTGTGGTGATTTATACTGATTCTTGTGAGGAGTCACATGTGGCTGAGCTCATCTGCCTCCTCTAAATGGCTGATAGTTAACACCAGCGCAGGTTGTTTGAGACAAAATAAATGAGGAAAATCAGAGCCTGCTATGTAAATTAGCTTGGTTTGTTTTATGCCAAGTTACAGAAATAAAAGGCATTTCAATGGGAAATGAGATTGAAAGTTTCAAATCATGCTTAAACAGATTCAAGTACTTCACATATTCCTTGATAATGCACATTTTAGCTTTGTATCACTTGTTTGTAAGCTGCTGTGTGCCTTCACTGGAACAAGAAGTGCTTTGCTCTGTTGCAGTATTTCAGACTTCTCAAAGGTTAAATATTCTTTCCTTAGGTTGTGTCTTCCCCACTTCCAACTTTGGAAATCAGTTTGTGTGCCCACAGTTATTTCATGCAGACTCTCAAGGCCACTGTGCATATTTCAGAGCATACTTTGTTCAACCACTGCACATAAGTGTCCTAGTCCATCCCATTGGAATGTTGGTTGGGATCACATCTCTATTCCCTGTTCTTATTCCCTGAACAGCAAGGCATCTGCTGCTCCTGAAGATTGCCAAGTGTTTTCTGTTGGCTCATGCTCAGCAGGGAGCACTTCAAACTCAGGGCGACCTAAGACTTGCTGTAAATGGTCAGTGAGGGATGGGAAGTTTAATACCCTGCATTGTGCTTTGTAGGCCAGATGAGTCCCAAAAAGCTCTGAGCAGAAATGAGATGTGAGCAGACCCATAAAGAGGTTTGAGGGATGGGAGAGCTGGGGGTGCTCAGATAGAGAAGAGAAGGCTCCAGGGAGACCTCAGAACCCCTTCCAGGGCCTAAAGGGACTCCAGGAGAGCTGGAGAGGGACTGGGGACAAGGGATGGAGGGACAGGACACAGGGAATAGCTTCCCAGTGCCAGAGGGCAGGGGTGGAATATAGGAAAGAAATCCTTCCCTGTGAGGCTGGAGAGGCCCTGGCACAGGGTGCCCAGAGAAGCTGTGGCTGCCCCTGGATCTCTGGAAGTGTCCCAGGCCAGGCTGGATGGGGCTTGGAGCAACTTGGGATAGTGGGAGATGTCTCTGCCTATGGCAGAGATGAGACTAAATGAGCTTAAGCTCCCTTCCAACCCAAACCACTCTGGGATTCTATAAAACCTCACCCTCTGTAAGTCCAGCCTTAGGGCTCTTTGTTTCTGCTGTGCTGCTCAGTCCCTCTAATACCCACGGGCATCGCAGTCACTGCATTTTATATTCTGTGAGCCCAAATCCTAAAAAGACTTCTCTGAATCGTGGCCATGGTCTGGGAGCAGCATCCAGCAGTACCAGGAGATGGCACCATTGGACTTCGGAGGAGTTCACTTGCTGGAGTGGCGTTGACAGGGTTTGCTGTGGGCAGGGCTGACTAGGTAATTCTCCTGGTAGCTCCCCCCTCTCCTATGCGTGATCCTCCCCAGAAAAACACCCAAAGCTTCATGCAGCTGAAGCTTCTTAGGGCAGAAGCTGTGGGGGGGGAGTCCCTTAGCTCTCCTGTATAGCAGCTGTAGCCTGCTCAGCATCCTCTATGATGCCCTAAATGCCTTAACTCCCCTCTTGGGAATCTGTCCTGGAACACATGAATATGTTTCCATTCAAGTTCAGTGTCTCTCAAGATGGGGACATTTCTTCCTCAAAGTAATCCTTTGCTTTTGATCTCCTGCAAATACTGGGCAATCGATGCAAAATCCTCTATGATTCAGGTCCAAGCTACTCCTTTTCATCCCCTGATTTGGCTTGTGCAGCCACAAATGTCTTCCAAAAGTGGTGTAACTGTGAAGAGGCTTTTGAACAGCAAAGCAAGACAAGGCCAGAGAGGCTTTTACATAAATGGAGACATATTGAGTCCACCTGAAGCCAGATTATCTCTCCTATGTGCTTTTTGGCATCTTTGTAGAGTGTTCAAGATTTACTACAGACGTGATGTATTTGTTTTGTGTTATAATTGAAGCACTGGAGTGGGTATGGAGACTGTAATTTATTTGAATAATGTATAGAATACAGCTGTCATTGTTATTAGTTCACTTGCAACGATGCTGCCACTGATTCATAATCTAAGCTTTAAATAGCACCATTGGAGTTAGTTGCTATGGTGGTGGTGTGTTCATCCTTGCAGAGTTCCTCTGAAGCCCAAGGTCAGTGCTCTTGCCTTCTCTAGAGGAAGGTGGGTTGGGTGCCTAGTTGTAGGGGAAGGATAAAGGTGCTTCAGAGGAAGAAACAAGGATTTCATCATCACCTTGCCTTTCCTCTCCTGGCTGTTGGAACAAGGCTGTGCAGAAGAAAATGCAATCCCTGGGTTGCTCCCAGCCACCTCGATTTATTTCCTGCTGTGTCTGTTCTCCTATTTTCTTTCCCCCAAGTACATCCGCCTGTCGTGTGACACAGACTCAGAAACCCTCTACGACCTCATGACCCAGCACTGGCACCTGAAAACCCCAAACCTCGTCATCTCCGTCACCGGCGGTGCCAAGAACTTCGCGCTCAAGCCCCGCATGCGCAAGATATTCAGCAGGCTGATCTACATCGCCCAGTCCAAGGGTAAACACCTAAACATCAACCCTAAACACCTCCTTCTGGGCCTCTGTTGTTTGTTGCTGCAGGGCAGGACTGCAGAGGTAGCAGCTCAAAGGGTCTGTGGGGAAGCAGAGTGTTCAGTTTGCTGCTGCACTTGGGACATGAGTGACGTTATTGGTTTGGAAGTAACAGCATTGAGAGTTAGTCGGGATTCCTGTGGTAGCATCTCCTTTGCGCTTAATTGAAGAATAAGTTCTAAAGGTCACAGAAGGGGTTTGGGTTATGTCTTTAATGCCATGTGAGGATGGGTGTTCAGCTATGTTCCCCCAGGTGACTGGGTGTTGTTCTAGGAGCCTGGATTTTCACGGGGGGAACGCACTATGGGCTGATGAAATACATTGGGGAGGTGGTCAGAGATAACACCATCAGCCGCAGCTCCGAGGAGAACGTGGTGGCCATTGGCATTGCAGCCTGGGGCATGATCTCCAACCGGGAAAGTCTCATCCGCACGGCCGACAGCGACGTAAGGAGCAGTGCATCATTAGGGTTGCAAAATCCTCATGAGGTTAAAGTTGAAAAACTTGGATATGCACGATCATTGAGTCCAGCTGTCAGCCCACCACGTTGACCATTAAACCATGTCCTCAAGTGCCACATGGATGGGTTGGTGGGGAAAGAAAGAGGAGGCCTCAAAACATCAGGAGCTCTTCCCAGAAAATGTTCTCACACCCAAGGTAGTCACACACATCGCAGGCCTGGTGAGGAGGATTTCAGCTGGGTCAGATTTTGGCATGTCTGTTTTGGAGTTCAGCTGCTCTAACTGCATGTCTGGCATTGCTTTAGGGAATAACCACCAGTCCCATGGTTATTCTAGCCCTGAAATGCCCTTGCTCTCCCTCACAGTAGGGACTCCCATGAGCTAAGACACGTTGTTCCTGCTGCTGCTGCTGTTGAGGATCTTCATTGACACTGCCATCCCACCTGTCAGATACTCTGGGGTAGCCTCCTTTGTCTCATGTCCACTAAACATGATAGAACTAAAAATTTAAAACTTAAAAGACTAAATATTTAAATAAGGTGGGTGTGTCCTTGTCCTTGAATCCCTGTCAAACGCTGTGCTCTTGCCCCTAGGGGAGCTACTTGGCCCACTACATCATGGATGACCTGAAGAGAGACCCCTTGTACTGCCTGGACAACAACCACACCCATCTGCTGCTGGTGGATAACGGCACCCACGGGCACCCCACAACAGAGGCCAAAGTGCGGACCCAGCTGGAGAAGTACATTTCAGAGCGGGTCATCCCAGGTACCCTTCTCCTCCTGTCTGCCTGCTTTGGGGCTGACCCACAGTGATTTTCTTGGAATAAAAAAGTAGCGGCAGCATCCTGTGACTGCTGAGCTGGAGGGGATCTGTGTGTTAACTGCACTGCATCTGGAGCTCTTTCAGGAGCATTCCCTCATCTTCCTTTCTGTGTGTCCCTTGAGTCACAGCAAATGCTTCATTTCCGCCACACAGCCCTTCCTTTCCTTCCTCTTGGAAGCTGACCCGTCTGTGTACATCCCACCTGTCACTGAATCCCAGGTAGCTGGAGCACAACTACACAGGAGCTGAAATTAGGCTTTTTCCAAAACAGTTATTTTATGAGGGTGATTGAGCTGTCTGCAACATGCTAAATAATTTCTCTTTCACCCACTTCTTTACCCAAGTGAAAAAATGAAAAAATCAAAGGCCTTAGCAGGAAATTCTTAAAAAGCTTTTGGGGGTGGTGTTGTTTGGGTTTGGGCTTTTTTTTGGAATGTTTCTCAAACACCAGCTCCTAGATTTACAAAGTTCGTACATTTTTTTTTTACAGTTGAAAATGTGAACTCATGTTCTGTATCTTGAGTTTGAGATAAGAACCTTTCACTGAGACTCAAAATGGTCAAAGCAGCGGATAAATACAATAAAATTACATTTTAAGGACTTCATAGATAGGAAAAATCAGGACTTCTAGAAGGGAAAAGCTTCTGTTAGAGAAGGGTGTTTGAAGTCAATTATGCAGAATGTTAGGCAAAACTGAGTTTTTGTTAAAACAGCTGTTAGGAACTCTGGCAAAATCAACAGCAAACTGGTATTTACATTAATGGCTTGGAAATCCTTTCATTGTACTTAGGAAAAAGAAGTTGTTCAAACTGCATTAATTGATTTAATCTTTTTCCTTCTTTTTTCTTTTGGCGTATTTCACAGAATCTAATTACGGTGGCAAGATCCCAATTGTGTGTTTTGCCCAAGGTGGAGGGAAAGAGACTTTGAAAGTAAGTTTATTTCTTTTATTAGTTTCCAGGAGTGACAGTAGGGACATTGCTCTGATATTGAAGACTGATTACTCCAGAAAGAACTAGATGAAGTAGACAGTGCTATTATTTACAGAAGCTTGCCTAGCACTTGCTACAGAAGGACCTTGTTTGCAATTTAAGCTTATGAAGTTTGATTCAGTTAAACTTTCTATGCAAAGATTCTGCCTTGGGATGACATCCTGGAAAGCTGTTGGCTGGGACAGTTCAGTTGTCTCAGAATTCTTCCACATCACAGAATGTGGAAGGACATTAAAGACCACCCAGTTCCATCCCCTGCCATGGGCAGGGACACCTTCCACTATCTCAGGCTGCTCCAAGCCCTGTCCAGCCTCGCCTTGGGCACTGCCAGGGATCCAGGGGCAGCCACAGCTTCTCTGGGCACCCTGTGCCAGGGCCTCCCCACCATCAGAGTCAATAATTTCTTCCTAATGTAAATGTAAATTTCTCCTCTTGTAGTTTAAAGCCCTACTCCCTTGTCCCATCAGTATTTGCCCATGTAAAAAGTTGCTCTCCCTACTTCTTATAAGCCCCTTTAAATACTGGAAGGCTGCATTTTAAATCTAGTTTAGATGTAGACCTAGTTGCTTCTCTGGGCACCCTGTGGAGCTTTGCTGTAGAGCTTTGAGCAGGAGGGCTTTGCTGACTCTGACCTTTCCAAGCTTACGTGGGGAAGAACCAGGCATCACCTTCCAACAGATGCCAGGCAGGAGGAGGATGAACAGCACAAAGAAGTTTCTTGAAACAGGATGCCTAAGTGACACTTAGGAAAGGGAGATGGCTTCTAGATCTGTCTCAGTGTTAAAAACTAGGACACTGGGACACTTCCCCATTCACCTTGCCAGAGAGAGGATGAGTGGCCTGAGGGAGCAAAGGGACCTGATCCAGGGATTTCAAAGTGAGGGGATGGCGAGTCAGGCTGTGTGAGAAAGAAACAGCAACAGTGAGGACAAGCTCTGACCAACTGCAGGAAGAGCTGATTTAGCCTATAATAAAGAGCTGGGAAAGGGGCTAGATTTTGCCAGAGAGTAGGATGCAGCAAAAATAAAGTTGAAGCAGCATGATATTTATGATTATTTTGTTTGTAGGTGTTATCTTGGTAGTTCCTGTTCCGCCCAGAGCTGTGCTGTTACTGTCGAGATTAATCAAACTATTTTGCTTGTCAGGAGGATAAACAATGTGATTTCAAAGCATGGTCTCTGCTACCACTTCATTGCTAGTGTTAATCAATTAGTCTGGGCCACTGTGTGAAACTCCAGATCATTATCCCAGCCTCCTTGTATGTTTCCTGGGAGTTTGGCTCCACTCACATGATGAATTTTATCTTTGCCCAGTTGTAGATAGCTACAGATGCAAAGTGTTAATCAGAGGTCCTGATATGAAATGAAGCATCCATTCAGGTTTTAGAGGAAAGCTGTGCTCTCAAAGGGCTGTGTTGGATATGTCCATACCCTTTTAGCTCCAAATTGCTGATCTTTGAGGAAGGATTTGGCCATTACTGAAGGAGCTGACTTGACTGCCAGGTGCTGTAGCTGGGCAGACTTATGATTATACATTTTTTGGAGAGACCTCAAACCCACTGTTGTGCAGTGATCTGTAACACAGACTTAGTAGCTGCCTAATCAGAATGACTAAAAGCCTTGTTAAATTAAATGCATAATTCCTGGCAAGAGTTCCCTCTGGGAGGTACCTGGATGATGGTTCAGTGAAGGGTTCATGTCACTCTCTTGGCTGTTTCATGGAATCATGAGAANATATATCTTTTCCCTTCTGCTTGGCAAGCATAATAAGTGTTGAGCAAGTGGTATACATTGTCTAGTAAGCAGCTGCAAAATTTAACAGCACCAGTAGTACCCACAATCTGTCTAAACTTTCTGTATCAAGAACATTGGGGTTGGAAAAGACCTCTAAGATGGCAAAGTCCAGTGGTCAACACAGCACCAACATCATGTTCACCACTGAATCATGTCCTCAGTGTTCACACATTTTTTGAACACTCCAGGGATGGTGACTTCCCCAAGCAGCCTTTCAGTGAAGAATTTTTTGTAATATCTGACCTAAACCTCCCCTGGTGCAACTTGAGGCTGGTTTCTCTCATGCTGAGTTTTTATTCTCAGTGCTGTAAGTGCACTGAGATATTTGTGCCTGCCCTCTTGCTCATTTGTAGGTGAAGCCTTTTTTCCAGGAGTGAATTGAGTCTCTGAGCAGCCCAAAAAACACAGCAGACTCCATGCTGTGCCTGTCTGTCCTTGCCATGCCTTGGTCTCAGCAGTGCTGGCCAGGAAAGGCTCCATCTTTCCCAGCCTCTGTGACTGGTGTATGAAGACAGGAATCAGCTTCAGCAGGGGAGAAGTAAAACTGTTCCAAGCTTCTGTTTTAAATTCCGTGTTACATAAAACATGCACTTTAGCTGAACCCTTCTTTAGAAAACCACTTTCATCTCTCTGATAAGAAAAACCTTGCCTTTGTCAGAGACCTGCTCTCCAGTTGACAGGAGGAAATGTGCACACAGTTTTGATGACTCCAAGTTGATTTTTCTTTTGTGTTCTCCAGAAACTCTCTTAACTAATAGATGTTGTGTCTTTCCAGTGCTTGCTGTTAACTTGCATTGACTCCCTTTGTACAATTTGCTGGCAGCCAGCTTACATTGCTGTGACTATGTTCTCAGTAGAGTGATGCAATTGAAATCAGTGTCTCCTATTGTGATCTTTGCATCAGAAGGGCTGATGGTCCCTCCTCCATGATTTCAGCAGGTTTTTCTCATGCTATTAATCCATATACAGTGTTGCTGTGAGGAAAAAACCGTGTAAGTGGCTGCCTAGAGACTTTCAGTAACGTTAGATATCGATATCCTTGTGATGCAACAGAAGTAGTCTCTGTACAACACTGCTGCTCCTGCCTCCAGCAAATAAATCCAGAGCCCTTGGTCTCAGCAGAGCAATGCTGGGCCATAAACCAGCAGTGACTGTAGCTGGGCAGTACTGCTGTGTGACCTGAATGCCATTTCCACTTGGCAATTGTCCTGATCTGCTGATCCACTCTAACACTGAGCAGCCTGTGCTGATGGAAGGTGTCCCTGCCATGGCAGGTGGTAGAACAAGATGTGCTTTAAGGTCCCTCCCAAGAAATTGTTCTGTGATTCTATGAAAATTTGGCAGATGGTGATTTCTGACCCTCAGTCTCTGTGGGGCTCTTCACAGCCCTCTCTCATTGGATGGAGGATGGTTTAGAGTTGTCACTGGTAAAGAATCAGTGGGTAATAATAAAAATACAGCTGTGGACCGTGGGTTTCTGTTGTTCTCCAGGTGTCCTTATTCAATAACAAGCTCTAATAACAGTCATGCTTCAAGTGATCTCCTCTCCCTCTGCCTCCCTAGTCCATCAATGTCGCCATCAAGAGCAAGATCCCCTGCGTGGTGGTGGAAGGCTCTGGGCGCATCGCTGATGTCATTGCCAGCCTGGTGGAGGCAGAAGGCACTCCTGCCTCCTCCTGTGTCAAGGAGAGCCTGCTCAGGTTCCTGCCTCGCACCATTTCCAGGCTCTCAGAAGATGAGACTGAGAGCTGGATCAAGTGGGTGAGTGTGGGGTGCTGTGGGAGGGGGCAGCTGGTGACTTCCAAGTCTGGGATGTTGCTGTCTGGTGATCCCTCTAAAGTGTGCAGGGCTCTTTGCCACGTTACAGCTGTGCAAATTTAAAAAAGGAAAATTCTGAATCTACAGGGATAGGAACAAAAGTATTGAGGGGGGCTGCAATCAAGTCAGCAGGTGTCTGGTCACAGCAAAGCTAAGAAGGTTCCAGAAGAATCTCTTCCCTGTGGAGTGAGGAGCTGCTGAAGGCAATGTTCCCTGTCTGACCACACTCCTCACAGCTTCTACTGGGCTGCTTTGGAGTGTACCTCCTCCTGCATCAGAAATGGCCAAGATTATTTGTCTTCGATGTGCTAAAATGAAATGAACTCTATAAAGCTTCATAACGTGAGGAATTATTTCTGGTTTTGACATAGCACAAGGAGGTAGAGACTGTTCCCTAACAAAATGCTCGACAGAAGTTCTAACTTGTGCTGTCACAATCTTTTTTACTTTAAGAGTAGCTTCTAATTACCTACATTATATCTTTCTATTAAAGATGATCTGCATAGGGGAATCACAGTTATTTGCTGTATGTTCAGAGGATAATTAATGTTGTCCCTTAATGTGACTTTAAAATCAATCTCATTATCTACTTCTATTTGGGCTTGTTTAAATTTGTTAAAACCCAGGACTGATGAGAAGCAGCTTTGCTACGATTTGGTGGCAAATTTCTTTTTAAAAGGCTCTAGGAGATCTGCTACTAAACAGCCTTGATACCTTTGAAACAGAACTTTTTTTTTTTTTT